>ML790483.1:0-44850 GCA_009831015.1 Picea engelmannii
GCTGTCAAATATTGTTAATTAGTTAACACTGTTATTAAATTTCGTATTGTATTATATCGTCGATTATGAATTAGGTTGCTTGTACCAATACAACAAATTGCAAGGATTAGAGTTGGATGTATGACCTTAATTTTTATTCAACGCTTTTATGATTAAGGATGATATGATATGGTTATCTTGTTGTAAGGTTGTGTAATCTACTGATAATGATAAGACATACTTAGTTGGAAGGTCCTGGTTTTACGTAACATGAACTACTCGGAGTTGGTAATTGAGGGTTGTTGATTCTTTGATTAATGTAGAACTTGGGTGTTCGTTGTTAGAGTCCATGTTGCGCGCCTTCCGTAAGGGGCGCATTTTGTTCTTCTTATTTATATCGTACTTGAGTGTCTTCGATTAAGTTGCTTGCTTTGTTGTGTCGGGCGGGATGTAGACACCTCCATGTTCCTCAGAAAAGTCTCCAACCCTGAGACCTTAAATGGTTAAAGACGATGGGAAACCGGGCATGAGCGTTGCTTATGTGTCTTGGAGGTCCTAACCTTGCAGGGTAGGACGGGCGGGAGGTCAGTCGTATATAGTGGTCAGTTTTACTTTGTGCTGAGTGTCTGCGTTGTGCACCTCTGCCTATGGTTGTGTTTGTGATGGTTCTCGTTGAGGCGTTCATCGTTCTTGTGCTGAACCTCGTGTTGAGTCTTGTTGTTAGTCGAATGGCATCGTACAGTTCATTATGTTTCTACTTCTACACGCGCGCACCCACACACAAAAAAATAAAAAATAAAAATAAAAAATTTGCACCTGTTACTAGGATGATCGTCGTAACGAGGCGGTTCGTTACAAATGTGATCAATATTTTGAAAATGAGATATAATATGGGTATAGGCTGGACAATCTAAGAGAAAGTGATTTTCATCTTCAACCTTCTTAGTGTCACAAAGGTGACACACTCTTTCATCCGATGGAGTTTTAGGAATTGACCAACGCCCAGTTTCACTATGGAGCTCTTTATAATTTTGATCTTCTAGATTAGGGTTTTTTACATCTTTATAATACCTTAATTTTCTTTTTTCCTCTAACTCTTTATCACACAACATTTTTTTCCTTAAATTTTGATCTGACTTTTTTTTTAATAGTATCTTTATTATGCAAAATGGTTTCTTCCATGATTCCCCAATAATACTTTAATGTATTTTTTATTACTTTATACCCTTGTAATGTATGAATGTTTTATTATGTATTATTTTATTAATGTATTACTTTATTATTGTAAAATAATGTATTAATAATAATAATATATTATTATTTTATAATAATGTATTACTTTAACAATACCTTATTAATGTATTATTTCATAATGTATAAATATTATATTAATACATTAATAAGGTAAGATATTAATAATACATTATTAAAGTATGAGTTAATATATTATTATAATTTATTAAGTAATGTATTTGTTAGTTTTTTATTAATACATTTATAATAATGAGTTAATATATTATTATATTGTATTAATTTAACTCATGTTTTTTTTGTTTTTTTTTTTGTTTTTTGGTGACATGTGGGACTAACCCGTGGCTAAGAAACCGCAATTCAGGGGCATCTAAGCTGTCAAAATCACTCGGGGATCGCACCCGACCTCAACCACACCAACCCTTAACATGGACGAATTTTTTTTCCTCGTAGGTTTTGAACCAATATCTTTAACATCATAGAACACCTTAACAACACACACACCTTAACAACACACAAGACTAATTTAACTCATGTTATTAATGTATCATTATTTTATTAATTAATGTATTACTTTATTATTGTATAAATATTTTATTAATGCATTAATACTTTAATGTAATAATGTAATATTTTAATGTATTTTTTTATTAATATTTTAATCTATAAATACTTTATTAATGTATTACCTTATCAATGTATTACTTTATTATTGTATAATAAAGTATTACTATTTTAATTACTACTTTACACTATAAGTTACATTATTAAAGTATTCACACTTTAATAATGTATTACTAATATATTAAATAATTAATACTTTAATAATGTATTTATGAAGGTATTAATACTTTAATAATGTATTGATACTTTTTTAATCTATTAATTCTGTAATATTAATGTTTTAATATCAATATTTATGTTTTAATATAAATATAAATATAAATATCTTAGGTTATTAATAATACTAATAAATACATTATTATTAATAATGTATTTAATGTATGAATTAATTAATGTATAAATTCAATAATATACATTACATTATACATTAATGTATAAATTAATTAATACATTGCATTATTAATGTAACAATTAATAAGTTACTTTATATATTAATGTAATTTAATATTTTAATTTATACATTACATTAATACAATACATAAATGTATCATTACATTATTAATGTATTAATTTATTAGTGTATTAATATTTTAACAATGTATTAATTAATAATGTATAAATTTATTAATTTATTGATACCTTACACTATTAATGTATCAATCAACTACATTACACAATACTTTAATTTATGGATTACATTTATACAGTCTTATTATCTATTACAATAATGTAATACATTACATTCATAGATCTCATTAATTTGCATACATTAATATAATATTAATGTAATAATTAATTAATATTTTAATTGTGTATTAATATATTAATGGTCGTCTCAAAGTCATGTCCGTTGTCAACTAGCAACAACACTTTCTAAAAGGTTGATATATGTCGATTGAAGCTATTTTTCACCTTTCCAAACTAATAACATCGATCAACATATATCAACCAATTTTATAAAGTGGTTGTTGCTAGTTATAATGATTATAACTTTAATGATGCTTTAAAATTTCATGCATTGAAAGTTAAACCTAAAAGTTTCTTTAGAAAGAGGATTATTTTATTGACTAGCTAGAATGCATTCACAAGGCTATTGCTTTTTTTTCATATTTTGATTTTTAATAAAGTATTCAATAATTGATAAAACCATAAAATTGATTAATATGAAGATTATAATAAAATAAATAATTGATAAAAATTTTAAAATGATTAATAAAATTATTATAACAAAAGAAATGATTATTGATGTCTTAAAAAAAAGTGTCAATTTCAAAATAATTTTCTTAAAAACAATTATTTTAAAAAAACTAGAAATAACATATGGGTGTCTGCAAAAAGGTGATGGACAAAAAGTGGAAATGGGGTGAGAAGAAATTTGTTCATGTATGAATGTTTCTTGATTCGGTAGGCTCAACAATCCCTGAAATTCCATCGAGGATGCCAAGTCAGCTCCTCGACAAGAACATTCACACATTCCTATAATTGCACACTTACTCTAGGAATGTGCACATCTTCCTATGATAAATTCTTTTAAACCGGTTGCATCCAATCTATTTCACCAATAAACTAACGATGCCAAGCATTTTCAAGGAAGATTGAGCAAAAGGTTACCCTCACTCTTTGGACATAGTCTCCAAAACCTATCGACTCCCTCTACTTTGATTCTAGGTATATGTTTCGATGCATATTTTTTTTTAATTTCCTAATTTGTTTAAAAGTTTAAAAAATAAACCTCCATCTCAATCCACTAGTGCATCATTAAATAATATTTTGTTCTTTTCTAGGTGTGTGAAGATAGTGACGAACCCATTGGCCTCATATCAACTAGGAACCAAATGGACAACAACTAACCAATGGGGTTGAAAGTTGTAATTGATGTTTTGAATTTTATTTTCCATTACTAAATTGTAGCGGACTTAATTAAGATGGATCCTAGAGAAAACCCAAACTTAACACCACCACAGGAAGGCACACCAAACCGTAATCCATAATCAACAAATATAAGCATGGTAATTTATGAAGGGTTGAGGTCTCTTAGAACTCTTGTTAAAGAATTATGAAATACTAGAGATCCCTCACAATTCTCACTAGTCAGCTCCTTGGAAATCATTGTATCTTCCATTGCAAGTGCCCAAGGCCAGTTCACTAGTATTTCAGATTACAAGGCTAGAATGATTAAATATTACAAGACTCTAGGTTAGATAAAAAATAATTTAGAGACCAAAACATTACAAAAAACGAGATTATGACATTATTTATTGATCTTAGAACTAGAGTACAACTACCAATCACAAAGAGACACATTTGTATGTATAGTTGCACCTACCAACCATTTTTAGAGAATTGGATGGATAGTTGGTTTATGATTTTTGAAAAACTTCCCTACAATAACAAATAGGAGCCTCTATATTTCCATGTCAACTACTTTGGAATTGGTGAATTCTAGGGAATGGGTCATCGGTCCACACAAGATAGAGAAAATTCTAGGCATGTCCCATTTCTAGGTCCTCTTCTCCTAGGAAAAGGAATAACCCCCATGCTAATAATCATCTCATCACATAAAGCATTATAAAACCAAAATAATCCATATACACCTTAACTCAGAGCCTAGTGCAACACAACACTTTTATAGCATTATCCTAACATGATTTTCCTATAGGTGATACTGGGAGAGGGGTTGGTCCTTCAAACCTTGCAATAGAGTCCGTCTAGGAGAGGGACCATGGATAGATTGTGAATTCATGTGACTCTCTTAAATTCTCTAGATGTAGAAAAACTTCTTATGGGACAACATAGGCCACTAGACATGGGAGTTTCATGGAGGAGGTTATTATCTTGATTATATCTATGTTCTTTATTGATTATAGATATAGTTTATTGTGTATTTATTTTCTATATCTGATTATATAACATTTGTAGTTTCTATGATTGGATAACATACCCTTGATGCTAGTAGATGCATCAGTGCTAGTTTCCACCACCAATGTAGTAGTAGCATCAAATTTCTTGTTTGGTGTACTACATACTTAGTTATGTGGTACTTATGATAAATTCACCATGGTTCTCTGGTTATTCTTTGACAATCTTACTAATATGCTACTATTCTGCTACATATGTAAGATGGTTTTTATGTTTCTAGAGGTTGTTTATAAGAAATCAAATATAATGTTTTTTTTTTTTTACTATATATATAGGTTGTGGTATCATATAATGATTGTAACGACCCTAGTCGTTATGACAACATGCACCGTATAACATGTGCAATTTTTTTTTTCAAACGGGAAGGTAACAATGACCACAGTCAATCAATGCAACTTGACGATGAACGCAACTATGTGATACAAGAAACATACCACAAAACAACCTAGCATACTATCACATCACGCAGATGGATGCAACATACAAAGATCAATCAGAACAAAATAAAAATGACTACCCGCCCATCCTACCCTACAAGGTTAGGACCTCCAGGACACATAAGCCACGTTCAAGCCCAGGTTCCCATCGATATTGACCATTTAAGGTCTCAAGGTTGACGATTTTTCTGAGGAAAAAGGAGGTGTCTACATCCCTCCCAACACAAGAAAGAAAATCCGACTAAGGTAACTGGCAACATTAGATCAATCCATGTAAACAACATCAATGACACAAGTGAGTAGAACTCTTATGGTGAGTGAGAAACAAACACAATAAAAAGTTATAGGACAAGTACCAAACATCAATTACAACAACCACTTCACCCTAAACAGGGAGCGCATGGCCCAACCGGGTTTCAAATTCTCTTATCTATCAACGCACACAATGATTCCTTTTAGGGAATCATGTCGCCACATTGTGACAAGTGCACTAGGATTCCAAGAGAAAACGTAAAAACTCTAAGCCATCAACCAATACATAATATCCAACATTTTCGAATTCCGGTTTTCACTGACATACATTATACGAAACCATAAAGAGAGAATTGTAATCAATCTTGCACAATGTAACTACTCTCATGATAGGGTTAAGGATTGCAACCCTCTAGACGTACCTCAATACTATCTTGCCATCATGAATCTATTCTAGCACATGGTATCTTAGCTCATCCTAATATTACCATACACAACAAATTTCAAGTAACATTTATCTTTCATAACAACAATATCTAAATAACACTTTCTCATTAAAATATCAATTTCTAAATAACACTTCCTCATCAAAATAATGAATTCTAAATAACACTTCCTCATCAAAATAATGAATTATAAATAACACTTCCTCATTAAAATAAAAGTTTCTGAATAATAAATCCTCATTCAAACTCCATGATGCAGGAGCATCGACAACTCATCAAGCGAGCCAACGCGGAAACAGAGGACAGCTGGACAAGCCAGCACACATTTTTGAAAATACCTTGGAAACTGTTGCGTAATCTTAAATGATCCATTTAAGAGACGACGCACTTGTATTGTAATGGACCTTGAGGCTTTAAGCTCTCGTCCTTAGGTAGATAGACGACATTTAAAATAGTTAATGCTGGTAGATAGGAATTTAATTGTAGATTTAATAGCTTTATAATTCGAGAGGGAAAACGGATATAGGCACCGTCCTTTGTACATTGTAACATTATTCAGAATCAAGCATTCAGAAGAGAGAGCAAGCAGAGAAATTGTAGGCAGAACCCCATGTACAGATTTGAATTAATAGAAGAAAAGTCTTTGATTCAATCTCATGGTTGGTGTTGTTTCTCTGTGTATGTTGTTTATGTTCTCATGAATGTTTTCTTTATGGCTGTGTATTTTCTTTGTATATGTTGTGCATGTGATTTCAGGGTTTCAAACTGAAGTCTGAGAGAGAGAAGAGAATAAGTTTCAATTGTTTCTCTGTCTGAGCCAGGAGATTCCTGCATAGAGTGCAGTTGAATTCACCCGCAAAGAGTGCGTTGATGAAGGCTCGATAGTTAAACGCTTATTCTCATTCGTCCAGAAGTTATAGGGTTATTGAGGAGAACCGACGAAGCCAGGAGTCTCAGTAGTAAATCTGAGCAGAAGAAGGCAGAGATTACTGTTTCCAGAGGTGCACAGAGTTTGAAAGACCCAACACCTTGGGAATTGTTAAAGGTCGAACACAGATAGTGTGCCCAAAATCTCTGAAGGAATCAGAGTTGACAAGCTCAAGAGGGATAGAACCCTTGTGATAGCATTGAAAGGGGACGTAGAAGGTTCATGTCGAGGAAGGTTTCGAGAAGGAGCTATAAGCGCAGGCTGGGAGAACAAGTCTCAGTAGAAGCACTTAGTCGTTTTTAAGAAAACATCAAGGAGGAGGAGTCGACGGTCATGATTCACAGGGGAGATTGGCGAAACCCCGCCAGCCGCAGATCTTGGAAGAGTTGTGCACGGGTTAAGCCTTAGCTTGTAAGGGAGGAGATCGAGAGTCATCAGGACTCGACTCATCGGAGAATCGGAGTCTCCGGAGTCATAGAACCCTCATAGGGATAAATCGCGATTCGTGATTTCCCGAAAGAAGCATAGCCGTAGATTTCGGACTGGACGTGTGTCTGCGATTCGGAGAGTCGGGGCTCGGCATTCGGGATATTCCCATGCCAAGGAAATACTGGAGTTGAAATCGTGATCACGCAATACCCGATAGAGTGACGCGGAGAGGGTGATGTGGAGGAGAGCGCCCGTGTGTACATCGGGTTTCGGCACTTCGGAGATCTTGGTGTCAAGAAAATCACGGAGAAATAGCGAAACCCCAAACTGCGAGGGGTCCCACTGCTATAGCATTGGTGTTGACAGGTTTCGTCCATGTCGGGGATCGAGACTTGGAAGGGTCTGTGACATCGCGCAATAGGATTCGCGAATTCCCGAACCGCGAAATTCCAATTTCCATTTGGACTGGGGGCCATAGGCATCAAAGCAAGAGGACAGGTGGCATCGAAGGTCGGGGATTTCCGAGGTGAGTTGTTTACAACCTCGCAAGAGCTGATTTTCCAATAGGATAAAGGGGGATCACCAAGAGCATTCTGTGGGTGCAGAAAACTTTCGACAAGGGAGTTGAAGAGAAAATTTAGCTCTTCGGGCCTAAGGAGAAGAAGGTCCTGGTGGGAGCAGGAGTGACTCTTTGTTTTCGATAGCAGGGAGAAAGAAGAATTTATCATGCCGCCCAGAAGAGAATGGAAATCGCCTGATCCAGAGGACAGGGATGTGCGAAGAAGAGGTAGGCCGACAGGGAATCTAGAGATGGAAAGACAGATACGAGATCTCAGAGCGAGACTCGAAGAGATGGAAATAGCTCAGAGACGCACAACTGGTGCAGGGGATCTTAGTGATTCCGACAATGAGGTTGAAGTTGAACCACAAGGAGAAGTTGCAGCTGAAGATGCAGCAAACGAGTGGTTAATTAAGGCTATCGCTTGGATGAGTTCAAAGACCAAAATGGACATTCCAGTCTATGAAGGGAGTCTGGATGCAGAAGAGCTTCTGGATTGGATCAGGGCTCTTGACACCTACTTCAATTATGAAGACATCGAAGAAGATAAAAAGGTAAGGCATGTTGTCACTAAACTGAAAGGACATGCAGCGTTATGGTGGGATGATCTACAAGCAGATAGAAGTTCCAAATGAAAACAAAAGATTAAAAGCTGGGATCGAATGATTGCAAAAATGAAGGAAAAATTCATCCCAAGGGATTATCAGATCACTCTGTTCAGGAGAATGTAGAACCTGAGACAGAAGTTGATGACGGTAAAAGAGTATACTGAGGAGTTTTACAAGCTCAATATCAGAGCAAGTCATCGGGAGAGCGATGATGAGAAGGTATCCAGATACCTGAATGGTCTGAGATACGACATTCAGGATGAATTAAACATGACAACTATTAGAACTGTTGAGGATGCTTACTAGATGGCTCTGAAAGCCGAGGAGAATCTGAGCCATAAGAAAGGACAACGAGGACGAGGTAGAAGTCAACCCAGAGGCAAGGCAGTTGCCCAGGAGAAATATCAGAAGACCAAGTAGGAATGGAAGAAACCTCAAGGTAAAGTTGAGAAGGGTGGAACCTCACAGCAAAGACTGCAATATGCTGAGCCGAGGAGACAGCATAGTGAATAGAGAGGGGATTATGATGATGCAAACACTTTTCCTCGTACCAGAGGAAGAGGAAGAGGCTGAGGTGGAGTGATCACATGCTTCACATGTGGAATGGATGGACACAAGGAAGTTGACTGTCCAGATAGGAAAAAAGACAGAGGAGAAGCTCACATCGATGAAGCATAGAGGCAAGCTGCTGAAGCAGAAAGTGTAGAAAGAGGAAGCTCACTTCTGATACGAAAGGTCCTTTTAACACCTGAGAAAGTGGTGCAGGAAAGTTCAGCTCAGAGGACCAGACTGTTCAGGACAGCCTGTAAAACCAAAGACAATAAATGCAAGGTCATTGTGGACAGTGGAAGTATCGACAATCTCGTTTCAACCGAGATGGTGGAGAAGTTGGAGCTGGAGACAACTGATCACCCGAGTCAGTATAAAGTCTCATGGCTATAGAAGGGACATCAGGTGAGTGTCACTAAACAATGTTTGGTTGACATCAAGATAGGAGGGTATAATGATAAAATTCTCTGTGATGTTATCCCCATGGATGTATGTCATTTGTTACTGGGTAGACCATGGAAATATGACCAAAATGTGGTTCATGACGGGAGGATGAACACATACACTTTAGAGAAGAATGGAAGAACACACATGTTGCTTCCGATAAAGGATAAGGAGGTGAGACCAGAAGTAAGCAACACCATACTTCTCATGAGTGGGAAGGAGCTTCTTATGGAGATGGAAAAGAAGGAAGATCCACAATTCTTTGTGGTCAGGAAACCGAGAATTGTCCTATCTAACATGAGAGTGGATGACTTACCAGTTGAGATTCAGGAACTGCTGGAAGAGTTCGCTGACATCATAGTGGATGAACTACCTCGTTCGTTGCCACCGATGAGGAGTGTGAGTCATCACATCGACCTCATACTAGGAGCCAATTTTCTGAATAAGGCTGCGTACAGATTGACACCGCAGGAAAATGAGGAAGTCAAGAAGCAGGTCCAGGAGCTATTGGACAAAGGATTGGTTAGGGAAAGCTTGAGTCCATGTGCTGTTCCAACAGTACTCAGTCCGAAGAAATATGGAGGATGGAGAATGTGCACAGACTCAAGAGCGATCAACAAAATTACCATCAGGTACAGATTTCCACTACCGAGAATGGATGATCTGATGGACTACCTGAGCGGGGAAAATTATTTTTCAAAGATTGATTTGAAGAGTGGGTATCACTAGATTCACATGAGGGAAGGTGATGAATGGAAGACAACATTCAAGACGAACGAAGGTTTGTACAAATGGTTGGTCATGCCGTTTGGTTTGACAAACGCACCATGCACATTCATGAGGCTGATGAATGAAGTCCTGAGGGAATTCATCGGAAAGTTTGTCGTTGTATATCTGGATGATATACTGATTTTCAGTAAGATGAAGGCTGAACATTTGAAGCATTTGGCCATTGTAATGAGGAGGCTACAACAAGAGAAGTTGTTGATTAATATGAAAAAGTCCTCGTTTATGCAGACAGAGCTCATTTATTTGGGTTTTGTTATTTCAGCGAATGAGTTGAAAATGGATCCAAGTGAAGTGGAAGTGATTAAGAATTGGCCATCACCCAGAAATGTTTTTGAGGTGAGGAGTTTCCATGGTTTGGCTAGTTTCTACCGAAAGTTCATTAGGAATTTCAGTGGAATCAGCGTAGCGATGATGGACATAGTGAAGAAACGACATAAAAATTTTCATTGGACAGTCGAGGCTGAGAAGAGCTTCAATCTGTTGAAGCGAAAGATCACAGAGCAACCAGTGTTGGTGTTGCCAGATTTTCAGAAGACATTTCAAGTGAAATGTGATGCAAGTGGATATGCCATAGGAGCGGTCTTGAGTCAGGAGACAGGCCAGTTGCATATTTCGGTGAGAAGCTGGATGAAGAAAAACTGAAATACTCCACATATGATAAAGAATTTTATGCTATCATACAGGCACTGAAGAAGTGGAGGCATTACTTGATCCCGAAGGAATTTGTTCTGTATAGTGATAATCATGCATTGCAGTTTGTGAGTCAACAGGAGAAGTTGAATCAGAAACATGCAAAATGGGTAGAGTATATGCAGAATTTTACATTTGTAATTAAGCACATTTCGGGTACTGCTAACAAAGTGGTTGATTCTTTGAGCAGGAAATGTTTACTGCTGCAGGAGTTTCGAGTCGAAACATTGGCTTTTGAAAATCTCAGGGATATGTATGCAGGAGATGTAGACTTTGGAGAAGCATATGAAGTAGCTGAGAATCCAGTTCTTAGAGATAAGAGTCCTTGGATAGATTATATGGTCCAGGAAGGATTGCTGTTCAGAGGCAATCAACTGTGTATTCTGAATTGCTCCATGAGGGAGAACTTGTTGAAAAAGAAGCACAGTGGAGGTTTGGCCGGACATTTTGGCCAAGATAAGACCTTTGCGAAGCTGAGCGAATCATATTTTTGGCCATGCATGCGAGCAGATGTCAAGAGGTTTGTTGACAGGTGTCGAATTTGTCAGCATTCAAAAGGGAGAAAACATAATGCATGTATTTATCAGCCATTGCCCATACCCGAGAGGCCATGGGAGGCGATTAGCATGGATTTTGTATTAGGTTTGCCGAGGACACAAAGAGGGGTTGATTCCATCTTTGTGGTGGTGGACAGGTTTTCAAAGATGGCACATTTCATTCCATGCCAGAAGACCAGCGATGCGACTCACATCGCGAACTTGTTTTTCAAGGAAATCATTAGACTCCATGGATTGCCGAGAAGCATAGTCTCAGACAGGGATACGAAATTCATCGGACATTTTTGGAGGACGCTATGGAAGAAGCTAGGAACTAACTTGGCGTTTAGTTCTGCTTATCATCCATAGACAGATGGGCAAACAAAGGTTGTGAACAAGAGTCTGGGATATTTATTAAGAAGCCTGGTGACAGAGCACCATAGCAGTTGGGACAATGTGTTGCCATAGGCAGAATTTGCTTACAATGATTCTATAAATAGGAGTACAGGGAATATTCCATTTCAGATTGTGTATGGGACACAACCGAGGGGAGTTTCTGAACTCAGGGAGGTAGAAAAGACTGCTACTAGCAGTGCTAGTGTAGAGGAGTTTGCTGAGGCAATGAAAGAACTTCACAGCAAGGTGAAGCGGTGACTGATTGATTCAAATCGGGAGTATAAGCGTAGAGAAGATCAACATCGAAGGCAACTTCAATTTGAAGTTGGCGATCTAGTTCTCGCACACTTGAGGAAGGAGAGGTTCCCAAGGGGGACATATAACAAGCTGAAAATGAAGAAAATCGGACCTTGTAGAGTCCTGAAGAAATTTGGCGAGAACGCTTACGAGATTAAGTTGTCGGATGGCATCGGGATATCTCCGATATTTAATGTTTCGGATTTATACCCATATAGGGATGAATAAGCAAAAGCGTCACCAGAAACTGAGGGACCAGTGATCCAATGGCAGAAGAAGATGGCGATTACAGAGAAACCACAAGTGGAGCGTATACTGGACAAGCGAGTGGGAAAGAAGACCAGAAGAAAAGAATACTTTGAGTATCTGGTAAAGTGGAAGAATCACCCAGTGGAAGATGCCAACTGGGAGACAGAAGCAGTGGTACAGAAGCATGGGCAGACTGTGCAGGAGCTCATGGACAGGAGCCCATGAAATTTTTCAAGTAAGGGAATATGATGTAGGAGCATTGACAACTCATCAAGCGAGCCAGCGCGGAAGCAGAGGACAGCTGGACAAGCCAACACACATTTTTGAAAATACCTTGGAAAGTATTGCGTAATCTTAAATGATCCATTTAAGAGACGATGCACTTGTATTGTAATGGACCTTGAGCCTTTAAGCGCTTGTCCTTAGGTAGATAGACGACATTTAAAATAGTTAATGCTGCTAGATAGGAATTTAATTGTAGATTTAATAGCTT
Organism: Picea engelmannii; assembly: GCA_009831015.1. Lineage (NCBI taxonomy): Eukaryota > Viridiplantae > Streptophyta > Pinopsida > Pinales > Pinaceae > Picea > Picea engelmannii. The sequence continues at coordinate 12,876 of ML790483.1, forward strand.
TAGAATTTGAGAGGGAAAATGGATATAGGCACCCTCCTTTGTACATTGTAACATTATTCAGAATCAAGCATTCAGAATAGAGAGAAAGCAGAGAAATTGTAGGCAGAACCCCATGTACAGATTTGAATTAATAGAAGAAAAGTCTTTGATTCAATTTCATGGTTGGTGTTGTTTCTCTGTGTATGTTGTTTATGTGCTCATGGATGTTTTCTTTCTGGCTGTGCATTTTCTTTGTATATGCTATGCATGTGATTTCAGGGTTTCAAACTGAAGTCTGAGAGAGAGAAGACAATAAGTTTCAATTGTTTCTCTGTCCGAGCCAGGAGATTCCTACATAGAGTGCAGTTGAATTCACCCGCAAAGAGTGCATTGATGAAGGCTCGATAGTTAAACGCTTATTCTCATTCGTCCAGAAGTTATAGGGTTATTGAGGAGAACCGACGAAGCCAGGAGTCTTAGTAGTAAATTTGAGCAGAAGAAGGCAGAGACTACTGTTGCTAGAGGTGCACAGAGTCTGAAAGACCCAACACCTTGGGAATTGTTAAAGGTCGAACATGGATAGTGTGCCCAAAATATCTGAAGGAATCAGAGTTGACAAGCTCAAGAGGGATAAAACCCTTGTGATAGCATTGAAAGGGGATGTAGAAGGTTCGCGTCGAGGAAGGTTTCGAGCAGGAGCTGTAAGCGCAGGCTGGGAGAACAAGTCTCGGCAGAAGCACTTAGTCATTTTTAAGAAAACATCAAGGAGGAGGAGTCGACGATCATGATTCGCAGGGGAGATTAGCGAAACCCCGCCAGCCATCAGATCTTAGAAGAGTTGCGCATGGGTTAAGCCTTAACGTGTAAGGGAGGAGCTCGAGAGTCATCGAGACTCAACTCATCGGAGAATCAAAGTCTCCGGATTCATAGAACCCTCATAGGGAGAAATCGCGATTCGCGATTTCCTGAAAGAAGCATAGCCGTAGATTTCGGACTGGATGCGTGTCTGCGATCCAGAGAGTCGGGGCTCGACATTCGGGATATTCCCATGCCAAGGAAATACTAGAGTTGAAATCGAGATCACGCAATACCCGATAGCGTGACGTGGAGAGGGTGACGTGGAGGAGAGCACCCGTGTGTACATCGGGTTTCGGCACTTCGAAGATCTTGGTGTCAAGAAAATCACAGAGAAATAGCGAAACCCCGAACTGCGAGGGGTCCCACTGCTATAGCGTTGGTGTTGACAGGTGTTGTCGATGTCGGGGATCGAGACTTGGAAGGGTCTGTGACATCACGCAACAGGATTCGCGAATTCCCGAATTGCAAAATTCCAATTTCCATTTGGAGCGGGGGCCACAGGCGTCAAAGCAAGAGGACAGGTGGCATCGGAGGTCAGGGATTTTCGAGGTGAGTTGTTTACAACCTCGCAGGAGCCTATTTTCTGATAGGATAAAGGGGGATTGCCAAGAGCATTCCGTGGGTGCAGAAAACTTCCGACAAGGGAGTTGAAGAGCAAATTTAGCTCTTCGGGCCTAAGGAGAAGAAGGTCCTGGTGGGAGCGGGGCGCGCGGGTGGCGCGTGCTGCTGCACTCCACTTGCATATATACTGTAATATTATTAAAAGATAATTAAATTAGTTTAATGATAACATAGTTACCCATGGATTACCATCTAGCATCATTCCTTCCCGGTTACCACATCAATGATTATATAATTCGGAGAAATGTACAACATTTAAATCCATAAAATAGTCTACTGTAAATAACAATAACTGTGGTAATGACATTGTAGAAAATGTACAGTTGTAATAAAATTAATCACTAAATTATTCTAAAAATATACAACTATTGGAATTAAGTAAACACACAGTCGGTCAGTGCCAACTCCTAAATGTTATATCTCCTTGTGAAAATCAGAACCTCAGAATAATTAAATACTATAAATATTATTGCTTCCTTTTTATTAAACATCCTTGTATTCAAAAGTAAAGGCCTAAGGACACTCAAGGATAATTAATAGTCAATGCATGGTATTATTCTTAATCAATTGAAAAAAAAAACATTCCATTTATCATTTTCATTCTTTACAAGGTGTGGCCTAAGTTTTTGATAAATTGCTTGTGGATGGGAATTGTTCCAACCACTCCACACAAACACCAATGTGAAGGGTTCGATCCACAACCCAGAATGAAATACGTCTGTAATTGTATCCATCACAGTTTCATGTTTAAAGATCAAACAAAGATTATTTTTTGTCTACTCGTGTTTATCGAGCGACATATTCTGAGGGATGCTATATAATTTACTTGCGAGGATTAAATAGAGATTAATGATAATATCTCTACGCCCCTTTGTTTATTTAAATCAGTCTATTTTCATCACAGGGTAATAAAGGTTGGATGTGCTTGACCCCATGTCTCGGAATTAGAAATATTCACCTGCCCAAAATCCATAAAAGGAGACTCACCAAACAAGAAAATAATAAATAATCGAATCATTGAATAGAGATAATAGACTATCCAAGATAACTCGAAATTTCATGGGTAAAAAGGGGAAAAAAATCTCATTTAGAAGAGTAAAAAAAAAACAATGGAACCACCACTGGACCAATCAAATCACACGCATGCAATCACCGAGGTCCTTGCAACTAAAAACGATCGCAATTAAGTGAAATTTGGTTCTTTCCTGCCCTGAAAAAATGTTGATAGCCAGGGTATAATGCGTTTCCTTTATAAATAGGATGGGGGGAAAATAACATAAAGAATAAGGTAGAAAAAATGACGTTAGGAAAAACAAGTCCCCACTTGCTATACAAGTCCAGGAAAAACGCGAATATTGTTCTACATAGTCTGACTTTCAGTCGCTACACTTGAAGGGGATTACGTAGACGCAGGCATAGGCTCAGTCCACCAGAAAAATCGAGCACAAATTAAAACAAAACAAAAACAAAGTCACACAAATACGCCCCCCCCGCCCCCCCTTCATGCGATCGCCAGGAAGGGACCACAAAAGGTTTAGCCTGCGACCTTCAATTCTGGAGAATTTGTCTCCGTCTAGCCACTAACAATTTTCATTCCACTGTTCAAATTTTAAGGAAATCCAAATGGACTAAAATGACAAGAACACAAGGCAAGGAGTGGAAGTAATAAGTTTGCAGAGAACAAATCACGATAATCGCAGAGGCTAAGGAGGGAATAAATGCCCAAGAGAGAATTCCTTGTTGGGCAGAAAAATTATCCTACACTTATTATCCATGCACAGGAAATTAGGGCATTTTAATCTAAATATTTAACACTGAAGTGAAAGAAATCCAATTTGTCTCCTGGCCGACTGCTCAGGCATAGAATAATAACTTAAAGGATAAAGAAACAAAAGATAAAAACATAATTTTTCTTTGTATTAAAAACAATAAAAATGAAATGCAGAGAAGTCATTTGCATTCATAGTTTGGGTTTCCCATTTGAAATAAAATCAAAAGTACAATGAGCATAAGGCTGGGATAACTTTGAATTCTCTGATCATAAGACGTTGGGCTCAATCAAGACAAATTTACTAAAATAAAACTGAAATCTCTAGATAGTATTACACTAAATAAAACATAAAATTTAACACAATAGAAATATCTTAACTGAAGGTGTAGGAATATAATTTAACTATCCTTCAACCAAATTTCACAAGTGTAAATTGTAGGACAAAAAATTAACTAAATTTTTAACACATTGATGCATGCGTGCTTTCGATGTTAGAGAGATGCATATACATGGAATTTAACTACCATTCAATACAAATATACACATGCATACTGTAGCCAAATGCGAATTCTCTGAAGTCATTGTCCCATGCGCGCTCTATCCAACTCCCGCTTGCCAACCAATGTCACCTCAACGGTACCTTCCAGCCAATGCTAGGGGTACTCTTATTCCCCTTGAGCCCCCTCGAGATGCAAAGGGGCCACACACACACGATACTAGAGAATGTTAGCACCCAACTCTCCTTTCAAGGTCCAGCTACCACTCGTTACCCGAGCTGGGTATCCCAACTCCCACAAGAGAAAGTTCAGTCAAAATGAAATTTTAGTAGTGTAACATTATGCAAGTCAGATGTGATCCATTCTCCTCATCTACCATCCTTTTTATAGATTTTTCTTAGTCATTAGTTACCCAAAACCCTCATTAGATTCTTTTTTTCATTTAATTAATTTCAAAAGACCTCCCCCGTACACATGTCGCATGATCCCCTAGTTGCACCAGAAAATCAATTTATTAATTAATTGAATTTTCCTATTTCCCTCATCCACCTAAAATCATTCCTAAAAATGCTCCTTGGTGTCTCAATATTTCTTTACAAATCTTAAATGAATTACGCCTTACTTAATTACTATTTGAGTTCATAAATAGAAGGTTGCAAAGGCTATATTCCTTACTAAGTTAGACATTCCCCTTTTTGTTTTAAGTTTCCCCTTTTCTTTAAGTTTCCCTTTTTCTTAAAGTTTCCCCTTTTTATAACTAAGTTCAGAATTAGCAAGTTTAGAAAAAAACAACCAAATACCCCTTTTATTAATTAAACCTTTATTACAATTTCCTCTTTAATTATTAATTCTTGAATTTTCTTTACCCCCTTCTTGTTACATGTCTAATTATTTATTTTGTTCAAAGGTACTACTAAGACCTAAGTTTTCAATTTACTAGGAGTGGCGACAGTTTTTAAGGGAAAAATTATTTTTAAACTTTTCTTATCACATCATTCATTTTAAGGCCGACCAGGTCCTAAGGAGGAATATTTTTATAGGAGTTAGGTTTATTAACTTACTAGTTAAAATCAGGACGTTGCCTTCAGAATGCACTACATGCTCTAAGGGTGCCACTCGCCTCTTGAATGAATTTGGTAGATGTCAAACCCATGGAGTCAATACTCTGGCAGGTGATCTTGTGGGAGACTAAGGGCCTCTAAGGAGTAAGACCTCTGCCTTATTTTGCGCCCCTTATAATCATCGCGAGCGACTCTCATAGTCTTCCCTCATGATATCATGAGTCTCTTGAACTAGGTAATTATTAACCTATAGTTCGAGCCACGGTGAGAGTGCTAGTAGGTTGTGGTAAGGTTGCTCCCACACCTCTCCCTAAATGTCTCTATTTGTCGTGCGTGACCCCTTTACTCCAAATGTGAGTCTGGTTGGAAAACTATTGTCAGCCTGCATCCATAAATGAATCATGTCAGCAATAACAATCAACATCATAATATCTAATGATATATACATATGTCACATCAACAACATTCAAACCCTAACAGTCCACTCCCTGTCTCGATCCAGAGTCCAAGGGGTTTCATCGATGCCTTGACATCCTCAACATCCAGAGTCCTGCACACTCAGGACAACCCAATCAATAACACATGTCTAGGTAAATACATGAATTAACTTTTTTTTAAAATTTCGCTCAATATTCTTAAAAAAGAAAACCTTACCTAAATAATTATAACTTTAACGATTAAAAAAGAAAACCTTACCTATGAAGTCATTTTCCAGATAAATATAACTTTAACGATGTTTTAAAATTCCATGCCTTAAAGTTAAACCTAAAATTTTCTTTGGAAAAGACCATTTCTTAAACCCTTCGAGATTTTTCTATTGACTAGCTCTAATGCACTTACACATCGACATGGCTATAGGTTTATGAAACCATAGTTCTTTTGAGACATGTCATTGTTATTGTGACCATTTGTTTCACCACACATATAAGGAATTATGGTGATTGTTATTGTGACCATTTGTTTCACCACACATATAAGGAATTATGGTGGTTACTCTTTTTTAATTTTTTCTATTTTGATTTTTAAATTATTCCATAATTGTTAAAATTTTAAAATTGAGTACTGAGAATATTATAACAAAAAAATAATAATTGATGTTTTAAAAAAGTGTGAATTTCAAAATAATTTTTTTTGAAAAATTGCTTATGGGTGTTACAAGAAGTGATGGATAAAAATGTGGCAACAAGGTAAGCATAGATATTTTCACGAAGGAACATGTATGTTCTTAATTTGATAGGCTTGACAAGCCCCGAACCACCATCGAGGATGTCAAGTTATCTCCTCAGAAATAACACACACATGTTCCTAAAAATACACATGTGCTCTGATTTTTTTTTAAAAGGGCCAAGACCCATCTATTTCACCAATAAACCGATCATGCCACACATTTTCAAGAGAAATTCAACAAAAGGATGCTCTCACTCTACTGACGTGGTATCCACACTTTGCTGACGTCGATTCTAGATGATTCTAGGTTTGTATTTGGATGGAGTTTTTTTAATTTCCTAATTTGTTTAAATATTTAAAAGGTATACCTAAATTTTGCTTTCCATTTCTAAATTGTAGAAAACTTAATTATCATGGATCCTAGAGATAATTGAAACCTAACACCACCATAGGAAGGTACACTAAACTCCAACCCACAACCAACAAATATAAACATGGAAATTTATGAAGGTTTGAGGTCTCTTAGAAATCTTGTTCAAGACTTACAAAACACAAGACAATCCTCATGATTGTCATTATCCAGTTCCCTAAACAAAATTGTATCTTCCATTGCAAGTTCCCAAGGCTGAAAAACTAATAATTCTAATTATAGGGATAAAATGTTCGAATATTATAGAACCATCTAAATAAAAACCAAGTTAGAGACCTAAACATTACAAAACAATAGTTGATGACATTGTTTATTGATCCTAGAACTAGAGTACAGTTGTTAGTCACAAAGAGACTTGTATGGACTGATGCATCTACCAACCATTTTTATAGAATTGGATGGATAGGTCGTTTATGGCTTTTGACAAACCTCCCTCCAATAATAGGGAGGTGGATATATATTTCTTGAGAAAATTATGGGTAGAGTTTATGCTAGGCATGACCCATTGATAGATCATCTTCCTCCTAGTAAAATACATAACCCCCTTACCCAACATCCTCCCATTGCAAAAAACATTGGTTATAGACAAACATCCATATACACCTTCAATCAGAGCTTGGTGCAACACAACATTTTTATAGAATTATCCCAAGAGGAGCGACCTATAGGTGATGTTGGGAGACAAGTTGGTCCTTCAAGCATTGCAATAGAGTCTGTCAAAGAGAGGGAACATGGATAGAGTAGGTGTTCATGTTAGCCTCACAAATTCTTGAGATGCGGGAAAACTTGTTATGGGCCAATGGAGGCCATTAAAAATGAGAGTTTCATGGAGGAGGTTAGTATCTTAACCATATCTATGTTCTTCATTGATTATATATATAGTTTATTGTCTGTTTTGTATATATCTATTTATATGGTGTTCATAGTTTCTACACTTAGATAGTAGACTCTCAATGCTAGTATATGCATCAATGATAGTTTCAACCATTGGTGCAGTAGTAACAACAAATTGCTTGTTCAGTGTACTACATACTCACGTATGCAATAATTTTCATAAATTCACCACAATGCTCTTCTTACTATTTGACAATCTCACTATTCTACTACAATTATGCTACATATGTAAGATAGTTTTTATATTTCTATACGTTGTTTATGTGGAATAGAATTGATGAGTTGTGTTATTGACCTAGAAAGAGCAATAAAAGAGATTGTGCATTAATTGTCAACCCAAGGTTCAGATGAACTTGCGAGATGTCTTTCACTGTATGTGCAAGATCCAAATTAACTATTTACAATGGGTTATCTATATGCTTCTACAAAAATTAAATTGCATTGCTATCTAGGAAATGAAATGACATTGCAGAAAATCAAACATACCACACTTGTGGGAAAAATAAACACACCACACTTGGAAAAAATAAGGATGAATGATTGTGATAGTTCAATTATTCCTTGGATCTTTGAGGTAATGCAGAATGTTACCATGCATTGTTTCACTATTTCTATTATCATTTCTCAACAAGCATAAATCTACGATTTGCATTGAATCAAATAAATATAAAAGATAACTCAAAATAAAGAAAGATGCTAAGCTATTGAATTAAAAGAGCATGCAATCTACAAAAATAACCTATATAACCTATAGATCCACAACTCCTTCTCTCTAGAGTGCCCCCTCGATTGAAAGCTATATGTTGGGATCTTCTATATAAAGTTTAAATGTTTAAATACAAAGTAAATAAAATCACAATGAACATTCTGAAAGTTGAAAAATGGATTCATAAGAGATCTGTATTTTATTCTTGAAATTCCATAGCTTCTACATTGTGAATCGTTTCTCCATTCCATCCACCGACCATCCCCAAAAATGAGAATGAGACCGGTTTATATTTATAAAACGAAAATCTAAGTATAAATGAACTCGCATTTACATAAATCCCTAAACCTGTGGGTCTATAAATGTCTCCTATTAAACATTTGATGCATTCCACATAGAACCGAGCAACTCAATGGCATCAAAATACTAACAAATCATGCATTTTATGATAGAGATTCATGGCTGAGTTTAAATGAACTAAAAACTACTCCTAGAATTTATCCTTTTCTACCCACTTGTTCCTTAAATGTATTCACCCCATTTCCTTTCGAATCTGGTCTTCTTTAACCCTTTGGAAAATCACCATTGCTATATTTAATCCTTGGAGGAAATCACATATGTTTTTCCCATCCCAACTACTTGTTGATAAAAGATTTGGTCACCTTGATTTCCCTCTCTTGGAATAATAATGAAAATCGATAACATAAGAAATGAATCTTTAATGATCATAAGTTCATGGCATATCCCTCAGTAGTTAGAAATTTCTGGAAACCATTATGTGGGAGTTTATGAAACATCCTATGTTTCGAGTGGAAACTCCACCCAAACTCAGGGACACCATAGATCTCTCATAGTGGTGAAAAGAGTGTTGGGGTAGATGATTTATAAGATTAAAAGATAAATTCAGTTGAGAGATTTATGTTGTCCCTGAGGATTGGTGGAGTGTCCAATCGAAATGTCGAACATTTCATAAACTCCCACACAATGTTTTCTAGAAATTTCTAACTACTATTATGGCTAACTGTGAAACATTTAACACACTTAGTATCCATTAGTTTCATCTTCGTCATGCATTTTATGGATTCAAAATATGATTGTGTATATGCTCAAGATATCAAAGTTTTTTTCCAGCCACACAAAGAGAATTTATTCCATGTGCATCATGGATAATTTCCTCTCTTAGTCTTGGGAATACAACATTTTTCATGTCTTGGGAATCATTTTATACTCTATTACTTACGAGACTCTCTTCCAAATGATTTTTTTCATTTCTTGTTACGTATATCTTACTTTCAACCCCTTCTCCATACTTAGAATATTTCACTCATATCCCATCCATATTACATACTCCAAAAATATTTTAAGTATCACTCCATCTCTCTCTCTCTCTCTCTCTCTCTCCATGCACCTAATCCATCTCCCATATATAGTTTTAGTTTCACTCTCTACCACTCTCTTATACTCTTCCACACTTAGAATGTTTTTCCATTTCTATACTCTCATTCATATCCTCTCTTACTTTTCCACACTTAGAATATGTTTTTATTCACCTTCCTCTCTCCTCACTTAAACTCACCCCTAGTCCCATACTTAGATTTGTTTTTCATTTTTTTCCCTCCCCTCTCACCTCTGTGGGTTCACCTTCACCTACGATCCATTCCCTCACCTTTGTAACCCTTATCTCTCCTCTTCCCTCACCTTTGTTGGTTCATACACCAACTATGATCCATGATCCCACCTTAGATAACCCACCATTAGTCCTATATCCTACATCACTCCTACTTCAGTCCCCTCTCATTCCATTTCCCCACTTCCCCTTCCTTAATATTTTTCCTAACTCCATTTCCATTTAATCATTAACCTATCACTTAACAACATGTGGAAAACATGCCATCCAATCACACAAGGACACATGGAGACCACTCCTTTTATGACAAATAGAGAATAATGACACTGCGACACATGGAAATGATGTGGACGATAACTCACTACTGACCGAGATATGACTAGGATTCTTACTGGGTGTTGATTGGGCAAGTGGGTCATCAAAATTTTATTTAATTCATGAATTTTCCTAAGGGTCGATATCCATAGCCTCTTCTTCTTTCACATAAATGATATGGATAAGCTTTACTATATAAAAATTTAACTCTCAATTTAAACAATGAATGTGGGATCGATATTTATTTAAAAAAGGAAAATTTAAATGTAGGACCAAGATTGACCCACAAAATTGTCGAACGATGGCCAAGTCTCTCACTTCTTGAGCTCGTATCTTGCGATCCGCGTGTCGATTTTCTACAAATTATACCTAGTTGGAAATTTAATTTGATGAGGAAGATGATGGAACAATTTTCAAGAGGTGAAATTGGCCATTATTCTCTCATAAATTGAAAGAACATTCAACTATGCTTTCATGGTTTGTTGATAAATCGTCTTGGAACCTCGACTTCACGAGCTTACATATTGAGATCCAAAACTCCAAATATCACTCGGGAGGACTCGTTGGAAATATGAGATGATGAAAATTAAATCTAGAATTATTTCCATGTCTGAAAGGTTAAATATCTTAATCATAGAATTAAAACAAAATCCACTTTTAAAAAGGAAAGCCAATTAAAATTTTGAAAATAAATGTTTTTATTTGTATTTTTATTAAAGACTAAATGGGCCCCACTTCAAGGAACAAATTTCAATGAAATAAATTAATTAATGATTCTTCAATGAAGCATTAATTAAAGTGGTTATTTCAAGAAGAAAATCACGTGGAAAATTGTAGAAGAGAAAAATCCTAACTACCTCACGAAGTTAGGAGAGCAGATTTTTAAAATGCAAGAAGGCTCCATCAAAGTGTCAGAGGGTAGTCAAAATATCATGATATAAAATATCCAAACATCAATATGAAACTGGGTCTCTGATAAGAAAATAGAGATATCCATTCTTCTCCTTATTCTTCTTCTTCTACACCATTTTCTCAAGGCTTTATGTTTGTGTTTATGAACTAGACATAAGGTTGAGGTTTGAGTGTTTTTTCTTGTATTATTCCAAGAATATTTCTGTTAAAAAGATAATAGAGTATTTCACATCCATATGTGTGACTGATAAATGTAATTCAAAATTGTCTAAATGATTCATGGAGGTTTAGATCTTGCATTTCACAAGCTTCATTTCGTAGAACTTAGTCAATTGGTTTGTTGAAATGTTTTGTATTGTTGAATATAATTTATGAATAAAACTCCATAGAGGAATACTTCATGGTATTACTTTAATGATTTATCAGATCTTGGGATATTTGACAATGATATTTTTGAAGTATTCCCATCAAATTCTTTTCAGTTTTCAATGCAGAACTCATTTAAATCTCTCTAAAAGGATCAAAACTATTTCTTTCTTTTTCTTGTGAAGATATGTATGTATACTATATTTTCATGTGATTTAGAGGGTTACATAAATGATTTTGAGTGTACATTTATTATGATATTGAATCTTTTCTTCAATCTTTTTGTTTTAAAGAAGCTATTTGTTGCACATAAAGCTATTTATCGATAACCATTTCATATAAAACTAAGCAATAAATACTTGGGGTTTGTTGTCCAAAATTCTCTCCAATCAAAAGAGCATAAAGATATATATTCCATATTATGACAGAGGAGTACCACCTATATAAAAAATTAAGGGGATTTTATCCTTGTGATTTTGTTGTTTGGATCTTGACCAATCTAAACATCAACACTACTTTATATGTTGTGCTTCTAGAAATATCTTGTAGGTATTTGGGTGAAAAAACAGTAACCATCAACGTATTTCCTGATTGGGATTCTTGGCCATGAATAAATGCAATCTAAAACCATTTGAATCAACCCTTGAGTCGCTCATAGTAAATATTATGTTCATGTGCATGCCCATTTGATATATATTATTCAATATTTTGATAATTACCATCAAGAAACTAAAAATCATATTTCTATCATATTTGTATCATATAAACATGAAAATATAAGAAACACAATCCATAATTACCTTTGTACAATAGATGTATAGGATGGGTGAAGAATGACATATATGAGGTTTAGATGTGGCTTAGATAGACTCAAACATTATCAAAATGGAGACAAAAAGGTAACATTTCTCAATCCCATAAAAATTTAATGTTGTCTCTTTTCTATAGGTTGTAGTATCATAGAGTGATAAATAATGTCAATATAGGATGGACATATCACCCTTTTCATTGATTTCACATGTCGAGTTAGATTTTGTTTAAATGTGAATTTTTTTATATTGTTTTGGTTGAATTTCACATTTTTGTACTAATAAAAATATTAGAAATATGTATCCAAGTTTGTTCATTGAATCTTAGGCCACCCACCCCCACCACCATTTCCATCCTATCCATCTATAGTGGATGCACCTGTATGCTACCAAACAATCATACATGTTGTATCTGAAATTGTTTAATCCACTGAGGCTACACCACTTAACTCTCATGCATCCCCCTACCCATCATCTAATGTGGATTAAATAGTCGATGCGACAAAAAATATTTACTCATAGTATTTGGTACAATTGGTTCCTCCACCTACTAGCAATAATTCTTTGTTTCCTGATTTATTAACAGTGAGATCATTTGTTAATGAATTTTATATGTATCACAAATGAAATTTATTATATCTATTTTTTCTTTTAATTTCATACTTTTATTTTTATAACTATTGAGGAGGGAAACACCCTTGCAACTATTAATGTCATTTGTGGTGAGTTTTCTTATCTTGAATTATAAACCATAAATTTGTAAGTATGTTAATTTATTGTGGAAAAACATTATAAGAATGGTGTCTCCCTTTCTAGTCTCTAGAGAGACGAACCACACCTAGGTGCAAAATGACTAAATATCCTTCTTCAAGTAAGAGGATAAACATCAACTTCTAGGACGTACCTAATAGTTGCGAGGGTGACAGTGGTAGATGCGTGACCAATGAGTGAAATTTTATATACAGGGCACCATATGTCATTCTTCCATGTTTGGGAACTTGCTTCCATTTTTTATATTGGACATGATGTGCCATTTTGGAAAAAAAGTGGTTGATTGAGACAATTTTGAACACACACACACACACACACACACATTTCATGGAACATGTTCTATGAATTAAAGTATTTGTTTATTTGATGTTGGTGAATGATTACGATGATGATGATGATGATGATGATGATGATTTCCCCATACATATACAAAGTGAACACACAATAAGCATCAAATTATCAAATCTATATATTCATGTTCATCGATTCTCCATTGGGTCCCCCTACTTGGACATAAGACATTAATTGATACTTATTAAACCAATTATGTTATTTAAAATAATTTTGTAGCTTGATGCAATTTACATGTTGTATGTAAAACACTAAACGTTATCTAAGTCACCTAACCCAAGGACATGAGACACGTAAGATGGTCTCTTGTTACCTTTATGGAAATTAGATGAAATGAACCATAATTTAGGAGAGTCTTCATGATGAAACTTTTTTGTTTCATTGCGCATGTCTAATTCAATTTTGAGATACCTACACGAATGATATCCAATAGAGATCCCAAATTTATTTCCAAGTCATCATAATGTCACTTCCTTTGTTATATTTTCCTTCAATTTTGTCTCTAAAAAAAATTAAAACAATTAGTTTAAGGTTATGGATGTAATTTTTATTAACATTTAGAGATTATCAGTAAGATTAATTACAAATCAGTTGATGAATGTTAATTTTTGAAGAGAAAACAATATACATTGAGAAAACCTAGGGAAATGAAGTCATATTTGTTTTCATGTTCACATATTCCATTTCATTAACAATATCAAACATGTTGATTCATAGTTATTTTATTGCATTCATAATTCTACGTGTTTTCATGTTAAAAATCATGAGATGGTTATAGCCTCGGTATCTAATATGATTATTATTTTAGCATATTAGTGGGTCTCTCAACCATTTAGTATGTAACTCATGGAAACCCCAATAGTACAACAAATAATGTGAATAAAACACATAAATGATAATTTAATGCAAATCTCTCAACAATCCACCAGTCTTGTACAAGTTTGGTCAAGCTCATCATAAAGGTAATGCATAGATTTTATTTGTTTCACATAAAACTATTTAAAGATTATGTTTGGGATTAAAAAATATACTAAGATGGCTAAAATATTATATCTTGTGACAAGATAATTGAAAAAATCATGTGATACACTCACATCAAAGCTACTCAACTTCTCAAAATTGTGACAATAAGTCATTTCCTACCAAAGTTCAGGTACTTTCACAGATAAGAATGTGAAATACAATTTTCATGATCTAGTGGATAGTGCCATGGAGTCTACTTCTTCAACAAAGAAATATAACATAATGGGGACCAATAATTCACATGTTTAACACAATGGGAAACAACACTTCTCATATTTCACAAAATGGGGATCATGCTCATTAGAGGTAATGGTTGATCCATGCATATGCTTTTGGTCCATTATAGACATGTTCAAGGTTTTAATGCACCTTAATACTGTTGTGAGTAAACGTCAATGATCATTGTACTGTCCTTATGAAGAGTGTGACATTGATCATGCTAATGAACTAATATTTGATAAAAACATATAGAATGGACACTAAAAATATTGGTAAATTAATAGGTCTTACAAGCCAACAATGCACCTTAATTGATTTGCAAGGTCAATGCTTGTTTCCTCGAATCAAGCATGAATCAATGGTAGCATGATAACATGCACTTCCTCCAATGTTATGATGGAAATCATTATGTAAATATATATGTTCTTGTGTCCTCAAATCAAGCATGCATGAATGGTAGCATGATCACATGAAATTCCTCCAATGTTGTGATGCAATTCATTATATAAATATGTATGTGCACATATTTTTCTTGAAAATAATTGAATATAATTCAATGAAATAGAGAAAACATTGCTTCATATAAACATTAACTCACCATGATTATGGCTCATTAAAAATAATGAATGGTTTTCCATGCAATGGAAAAAGGATCTTTCAACATTACCTCCTATAGAAAAAACTTGCCTTGAATGCAATTTGCCTTGAATGCAATATTTTGAGTTTTTTCAAAGGCCATTGAGAAACAAGTAGACTATGTGCATATTAGATTTGGTTTCAATCCTTCAATTTCACTTTAATTTTCCCTAAATGAAACCATGAAATTTTTAGGTCAAATTGCATCCATGAATGTTTTAAGGAGACTAAAATTCAGTTTTGAAAATAGTGTTGAAAGTGGTCCTTATGCTTAAATAAAAGAGCTAAAATTTTAAATCACAAAGAAAATGAACAAAATCACTTTTACCAACAATCACCAAGCATGAAATTGTAAGTGTGCAATCTGAAAAAACTTTGTGTGTAAGGGAAATTTCAGATTTTTATTTAAATTTAGTGTCTAATCCCTCTTCAAACTCAAAACTAGTTTGCAAAATTAGTTTTTAAATATGTAACATTTTTCTTTGGCTTGGTTTACTTATGATTGTGAATTATTGATTGTAGCTTGGTTTACGTATGAGTTTGAATTCAATGGTAGCTTATAAATAAAACACTGAATGGAGTATGAAAACCTTACTTCGAGGATTATATGGATTCTATGACACAAAGAGAAAATGAAATCAATGACATGTGTGCATAAAAGATTATTTAAAATAACATTAAATATTCATGGATTGCTACCCAACAAGGAAAAAGGACTATGAATAGTAAACAACTCAATCGAGTTCAACATTGAAATAAACTTCATATAATTGTTCTATAACTCCTCCAAATTTTCCATCGAGGGAAATTTTAGATGATGGTGGAATATAATGTTTCTTACAATGTTCAATGACTTGGTGTTAGAATATTAAAGTGATATGAAACATTTGAAGGATATATTGAGAATTTGGTTTGGAGAAAAAATACAGATTGAGCAACATGATTGAGATATGTAAGTTCCTAGAAGTGTGTTTGGCCGAGGCTTGTGTGACTAAAATATCCACAATCACCTAATCTAGTGTTTTTCAAAATTAATACGTAGTGCAAAAAATGCATTGTTTCTTACTGATAAAAATTCTAGTTCTAGAGATCCTCGAACATTTTTTTTTATGCAAAATGGAATCATAGGGGAGATGTGTCCCTAGTTGTAATATGGTGTCAAGGGTCCAACACAATCCAAAGTTCATTCATTCAATCCCTAATTAGAGTTTTATGGCAAGTTTCAACTTGCCTCCTAAAGCCAGCCAGAGACACATTAAGAATTTGGTTCGGGGGAAAAAATCCAAACTGAGTAGCATAATTCAGTCGTGTAATCTCTCACAAGTTGATTTTTCCAAGGCCCAAGTGACCACACTATCCAAAATTGTCCAAGCCAATGTTTTTCTATATTGAGCCCTAGTGAAAAAATTGCATTGGGAGTTACTGAAAAAAAAACCCTAGTTCCAACAGAGCATTTTTTTAGCAATGAAATCACAATTTATTTTTCACCCATTTAAGCCTTAATTAGATTTTAATTGAGTTTTGTAATCTTTTGTAAATGTTTGGCAAAGACCCATATAGCCATGCTACCCACATTAACCCAAGCCAATATTTAAAAAATGTTTTTCAACATTTTAATTAAAATAATTTTAGGTAAAAAATTAATATTATTAAATTATTACTTATAATCATTATTAAAAATACGAAACATAAATGATTATATCTATTTCATAATTCTGTCATATTGTAAGTGACATTACTATTGCAGTGTCACTTTCACTTTCTCCATGAAGATAACTTAAAACTATTCATGTCACTTAATAATATGATAACATATATAATGTTGTTGTTGTTGTTGTTTTATTATTATTATTATAGGGTGAATATCTATTTATAAAACTTCACATTAATTAAGTAATATTCTCAATATATTAAAATATTATTTTCTTTTTGAAAATATGATTTTAGATAATGTTGGAAATTAAAATATAATACTATCTACTTATTAAAAAATATATATATTTTTTAACTATAACGGGTATGGGATTTATTTATCTGAATTGAAAATGGGTCTTAGCTGAAGAGACCCCTAATACAATACAATTTACTAACTGCTGTTGCTTTTGTTTTTAAGCATTCTCAGGGAGTTTGAACAAATCTTTCATTGTTTACAATTAGCAGTCCTTTCATGAGTGTGCTGCCTTTGTTTTCCATCTGATCAGCTTCAATGTTTGACTTTCTAAGAATGTGATAAAACTTGCACAAGTTGAAGTCTTGAAGAACTCTCTTCAATCTATCCAAGGTTTTGTTTAGGCTGGCATTGTTGAACCGTGTCTCCTTGTTTAAGTTTTTTATTATTATCTCCGAGTCTCCGAATACTTGAAGGTCTTTGATTCCTTTTTCTATGGAAATGTGGCAAGCTTTAATGAGCCCTAGCATCTCGGCTTGATTGTTGGTTTTCTGACCTAAACCCCAGCAATAATAGTCTTTTGTAGACCCCTCCGAGGAGTAGATGACCCCCCCAACACCAACGACACCGATATTTCCTTTAGACGCCCCATCAAAGAAAATTGTGGATAAATTTTGAGACCGCCACCAAGACTGGAAAGTGTCGTCATCATCTCTTATGCGCCAATCCGGTGTGACAGATTGAGGGGAGAGTGGAAGCTTACCTGGATAAGGAACAAGAGGGCCTAGCCACCTCTTTTCCTCAGGCAATAACGAAGGATCCTCTTTAAAATACTGTTGTTGGGCCGCTTCCAGGAGGAAGGATTTAGCTTTTGCGGCTACTTGCATCGGGGAGTGCCTCAGCTCTTTGAAAATTAGCTGATTGCGTGCCAACCAAAGATGCCAACATACATACTTGGGAATCGTTGTCCAAATTTTGCGCCAAAAGGATTTTGAGGGGATTCGTTGGGGATATATGAGACTCCAAGAGGCAAAGATCTCCGCAACAGAATTCTGAGGCTGAAGTGATATTTGGAGGTCCTGTAGGATGAGTCCCCAGACCTCTTTAGCAAAGATGCATTCCATGAATAAGTGCTGGGTTTTTTCAGAATTATTGCTGCATAACACACATCTATGAGGCCCCACTATGTTCCTTTTCTCTAGGTTATCTCCCGTTAGAATTTTATTGTGCACCAAGGTCCAGAAGAAGAAATTCACTTTTGGTACGGCTAGCGGTTCCCAGACGTTTTTCCAGAATGTCGGAGTTTGGCTACTGTTTCTTGAAGCCTACAAGTTTCTATATCCTTCTGCCATGGTGTATACACCTGTTTGGCCCCAACCCCAGCTATCTTTCATAGTTCTGTTGACAGGGGAGACGTCCTCCAACAAATCTTCAAAAGTGGATAGTTGCAGTGATAACCGGGCTAGGACTCCATGAAAATCCCATCCTGCCCAGTCTCCATGCTCATCCCATTTCGAGAGGTCATATAATCTATTGACTCCTACTCTCTGCAACCAGTCTCTAAGATCTATTATATCCACGTTTTCGGCCAATGGTTCCCTTCCCATGATACGATCTAGCCACAAATGCATGCTTTTTCCACTGCCAGGCGTTCTTTAGAGCGAATTTTTGAAGAATTTGCTGCTTTTGCAACACAATTTCCACACCTGCGTACAACTGACTGAGCTCTCATTTTGGAGGTTGCTGAGAGTTTTGTTGGGCCTGTATTTTGCACGCAGGGTGTCACTGACTGGGTGCATGGGCTCGTGGATTAGTTTCCACAAAATCTTCCCTCCCAGCGCTAAGTTTTCAAGTGCGGGGTCTCTAATTTGCAGCCCGCACTCTACCATGGATTTTTTAACCACATCCCAGCACACCAAATGCATTTTCTTTTCATTTCCCTTCCCTCCCTACCACAGGAAATGTCTAAGGAGTTTGGAGATCTTCTCCATCATGTTTCTTGGTGCTAGAAGAAATGCCACCTGGAAGATTGGAAGCGCAGATAGCAGGGATTTAATTAAGATTACTTTGCCTCCCTTAGTCAATCAGTAGCCTCCCCACGCTGAAATTTTTTATTTAATTTTGGAGATGACATCGCTCCAAAGAGATCTTTTGTTAATGCCAGAGATTATGGGAAGGCCGAGATACTTAAACCTGTCCCATTTTGTTTGTCCTTTGAACCCGAGGAGAGTGGTGATGCTTGTGAGTTCGTGTTGACTTATATTCCAGCTAAAGACTTCACTTTTTCTCTCATTTACTAAGGCTCCTGATACTCTGCAATAATTTATGAGGATTGTGTCAAAAGCTTTGGCAATTATGATGGAGGCTCCCCCAAGAAGGAGGGAATCGTCGGTGAAGAGCGCATGATTCAGAGGTTCTGCTCCAGTGGACAGTTTGAGACCCGGAATGTTACCAGCTAATCTTTCAGCAGTGAGTTTTCGACTAAGGGAATCAACCATTAAGATGTACAGGAAAGGGGAGAGAGGGCATCCCTACCTGATTCCTCTCTGAGCTTGGAAAAAATTGGTTGGGGGGCCATTGACTAGTGGGGAAATCTATGGACTGTCAATGCAGGCTTTAATTAGCTGAACAAAATGAGGTGAGAAGCCAAAGGTGAGAAGAACTTTTCAAATGAATGAGCGATTGACTCTGTCAAACGCATTCGCCATGTCTAATTTTATCAACATTCCTTTCTCTTTCCGCTGTTTACTTGTATGTATTGTCTCCTGGACTTGGATTACATTGTCCAAATTGTGCCTGCCTTCCACAAAACCACCTTGAGGGTTGGAGATCGATCTTTTTAGCAGCGGCTTGATCCTATTTGCTAGGAGTTTTTCCAGAATCTTATAGGAGGCGTTACACAACGATATGGGCCTGAACCTTGCAAATGAATTGGGGCTGGAGTCTTTGGGGATTAAAGCCAGGTAAGTGGAGTTATTTCCTCCCCCTACCTTGGATTTTTTCATAAACCCACTTATCATTTTCTGGAGATCTTCCTTGATAATATGCCAACAAGTTTTGTAGAAATGGATTATAAATCCGTCAGGCCCTGGTGCCTTGTCTGCATCCATGGACCAGATAACATTAATGATTTCTTCCTCTGTTGTTGGTCTACAGAGGATTGTGTTATCTTCTGGGCTGATGAGGGAAGGGATGTTGGAGAGGAAATCGACATTCTCCTCTTCGTTTATTTGAGTACCTTCTCTGTATAAATTCCTGAAGTGGGTTTCTGCGGCAACTTTGACTTGATTGAAGCCTTTGCAAACTTGGCCCTCCACTGTTTTTATTTCTTCTATGTGATTCCTGGACAATCTTTCTCTATATTGCCGGTGGAAGAAGGAGGTGTTCCTATCCCTAGCCTTCAGCCAGAGACTTCTGGATTTGAGTCTCCAATATTCTTCTTCCTTCCGAAAAGATTGATATGTGGATCGTTGCTCTTTTATTTCTTTTTCCAGCAACTCTGCAGTGATGTCTTTGCTTTCCATTTCTGTTTGCAAGGTCTGCAGTGACTGCACTGCATCTCTTCTTTTTTCGGTGGGAGTAGAGGCTGGTTTTTTTATCCAGTCCTCCAGGGCTTGTTTTGTGGCTTTCAACTTTTTCTCCCACACATAACTTGAGGATCCAGAAAAGGATCTGGCCCAAGATGTTTTCACTATCTCTATAAAACCATCTCTCTCGATCCATTGAGGGCTGAAACGAAAAGGAATAGGGCCCAGGTCTTCTTCCTCTTCTAGGAGAAGTTGTATTGTCTTATGATCTGAGGTGAGCTTAGGCAGGATTTTGGTGATGATGATATTTTTGTTCATCATTATGGAGCTTTGTACTAGGAATCGATCTAACCGATAAGAAATGTGTTCTAGTCCCACTCTGTTATTGGACCAAGTATAACTTCCTCGAACTGGACTGAAATCTAAAAGATCCCAAGTCTGTGTGATCTCCTCCACCTTGGCCATCAAGGGGTCTCTAGTGCTGGTGCCCCCCCTCTTTTCTTTAGCTTTCATTACAATATTTAGGTCCTCGGCTATAATGATATTGCTAGGAGAAGTCTCCTCTAAAAAGACAGAGAGGGAATTCCAACATTCTCATTTTTCAGAGTAGGAAACAAGAACATAAAGATTGAAGAGAGAGATGGTCAACTTACTTGCTTTGTGCTTCAATTCCATAAATATCCAGTGTTGGGTTTCATGATGCTTATTTAAATGGAATAGGTCTTCCGACCAAAGAGTTTCCAGGCCTCCAGAGGTTCCCCTTGAGTTGACTACTTTGCCTGATCTTTTATTCCACTTTGAACTGCTAATCTCTAGAAGGGCTTGCCCTTCTATTTTGGTCTCTTGGAGCATGAGAATATCTGAGGGATCTTCTTTCAAAAGGTCCTTTACTGCTTCGATTTTGGAGGGATTCTCCAGTCCTCTACAATTCCAAGAGACAAGATTCATTATTTACTTAAGGGGGGGAGGTTGAGGCCTCCCTTGGAAGGCCTTGGTCTGATGTTTCACCCAATAGACATTTCTATTTTAGATTGGCTTCCTTGTGTTTTGAGTCTTTCCGCCTCCTCCTCCCTCTTTTCTTTGCAGGATTTCCTTCCTTCTTTTTTCGAGGGTTTCTCACATGTTTCGTCCTCTGAAGAACCTGAGCTTTCCACTGGTTTTTTCCTTGCAATTTCTGCGTACGAGGGATTGGAGGGGCTGCCTTGATTGGCTTCAGTCTGTACTGGCTCCCTCCCCTCTTTGTTTGAAGGTGGTGTGTCTGCTTGTTCCATGTTCTCTTGGGTTGAATTTGTTTGATTGTTCTGCGTGCTTTCTGTCCCGTTTGGATTTTCTTCCACTTCTTGGCCTGCTCTGGAGCTGCTAGGTCCTCCGACCATCTTGCCTTTACCTGTGCCTTTTTTTGTGTTTGCATTTTTCTGGACTAGGGTCCATTTTTCCCCATTCTGTTTGTCTACTTGTTCCTCAGGCTTCTTCTTGCAATGCTTTGCAAAGTGTCCGTGCCCATGGCAAGTCCTGCATTTAAAAGGTAGCTGCTCGTAGTCCAACTCCTGAACATGCGTCCACCCTGCTACATTGAGCTTGATTGCTTCCGGTAGCCCCTCTTCTAGATCCACTTCTACGCAAATACGCGCACAAGAATACTGATCCTTTCATGCTGCTTGGTCTATGTATTTTCCGAGTGCATTGCCAATAATCTGGAGGGATTTTTTATTCCAGTAGTGGAGAGGTAAATGAGGAAGCATGACCCAAACTGGGACAACATAAGGGACATTTTGGGTAGGATCAAAATCTGGCGTCCATTTGTTTAGGTAAAGCCCCTGTGGTCCCATAAAGTATGGCCATTCCTGAAAATTACTCCTCTGTCCTCCGGGTTTTCAAAAACAAACACAAAGAAACGCTTACCTATGAAAAAAAAATTGATTCTTTCTTTGATAAATGGCTTCTGGTTCCTTTGAATCCACTCTTCCACCATTTTGGGTGAGGGCCAGAGGCCTGTGAACTGTCCTATGAGGCCTCTCTCAGCCATATTCAAGGCCGCTTTGCAGGTTTCTTCTTCTGGGAGGGAGATTGAAGGGATTGTGTCCAATTTCTTTACAAACTTCTACTGAGTCGTGGATGGAGGGAGTTTGGGGGCAACAACTATCATGGTTCTGAAAGCTAGAACCTCCAGAGGCAGATCAGGCTCCCCGGAGGCAGCCATGGTCTGGAGTAAAGTCGCAGGGTGGACGGGAGGGCGAAGAGGACTCAGGGGAACGTTTCTTTAATCTTCATTTGTTAGCGCTCCTTTGGCTATATACAGGTGTGCCGAGGAAAAAAAATGAGCGGAGTTGAAGTCCACTATGGGCCTGGGGCTCCCTTTTGTCAAAAGGGTGAGCGCTGGCTCGCTCTCGGCACTCCCTTTGAAATCCTGCGTATTTTAAAAAACGCAGCGCGCCCCTCGACCTGATGTCCAGTGTCGGTGCTACCTTGCAATGGAAGATGAGCGCTGAATCCTCCACTGGTTTCTTCCCCTTCGACAGAGGTCGTAGAGCGCTCCTCGACGCGGCTCGGATCTCATGAAGGGTTGGTGCAACTCAATCTATCACCATCTACTTATTAAAATATTATTATTATTTTTAAACTATAATTTAAAAAATGATTATTTGCATTTTGAAAAAAATGATTTTAAAAATCAAATTATTATTATTATTTTAAAATACGATTTTGAATGATAAAAATTAAAACATCATATTATTTACTTATTAAATTATTATTATTAATTTTTAATTATAATTTAAAAAATAAATATTTACATTTTGAAAAAAACGATTTTAGAAATCAAATTATTATTTATTTAAAAAAAAAAGATTTAAAATGATATTGAGATGAAAACATGAAACTTGAAAGTTATAGGTTTAAATTTTGTCAGACTCCTTTATAATTACCACCAACTACTATATAGTTCAATTAAAGGGAAGTTTCACCATGAACTTCTCTCTGAGCTAGGAGTCCATCCGACATCCATTATAAAATTCCCAGGAATAATGCTACAAGCAATGAATTGTTGGGCCATTCCATAATTATGAGTATGGAGGTGACTAGCCATCAATGTATCATCTATTAAATAATTTTGATGAGAAAGGAAACAAGCGATACATGGTACATCACATGTATCACATAATTCTAGGAAATCTGGTAGGAATCAACGTAATTGCGAGGAATAAGGGGAAATGCTATGTGAGAGAAGTTTGACATACTTTATATTTCAGTGCTATTGAATTTCAGTGCTATTGATAATTCAGATAACCTGATAATCTTTAAAGAGATTGAATTCGATTGATATCTCCATTTCTATGAAGTGTGATCAACGTAATTGTGAGGAAAAAGGGGAAATGCTATGTGAGAGAAGTTTGACATACTTTATATTTCAGTGGCATTGATAACTTCATAGATAACCTGATAATATTTAAAGAGATTGAATTTGAATGATATCTACATTTCTATGAAGGGTGATCAACATCATTATAGATAAAAGTACAGAATGGTATCACTTTCTCTTGAATTGCTTAATATGTAAATAAAATAAAATAAACTAATGTAAAATAAAATTGCAAATTATTTAACATTTTTATTATTTTATATGGTTCTAAATTTTAGGGTTGCAATATTTCTAGACAATAGTGAAAAATAATATCCTATCTTCCTCATAAAACATCTCTCCATCGAGAGTATGTTTATGACTAGGTATTTAATGTATACGAAAAACATAAAAAACATGGAACAAAAGAGACTTTGCATGCCAAGTCTTAGCTAAATCATTGGGGTATAGAGGAATGGTCCACTCTATAAAATAAATATAGTATTAAAAATATCATTACATATAAATTTAAGGAGAAATTATGGTGAGATAAAGAGTTAGAGAATGAGAGAAAAATAAGATATTACAAGGAGCTTCTTAACACTAATGTAGGAGATCAACATATCTCTATCCTTTAACTATCATAAAGGAGAAAATAAAAATGCTAAAAAAAATACAAACTCTCTTGAGCTCAATAGTGAAACATGGCATTTGACAAGTCCTAAAATTCCATGGAATGAAAGAATTTGTCATCTTTGTGACACTAAGAGGGTTGAAGATGACAAACACTTTATCTTAAAATGTTGAGTATACACCCAAGTTAAATATGTATTTCAATTTTTATTTTTATTTTTTTTGTAAATAAAAGTAGATCCTTATATTAATGACATATGTAAGTTGTACAATGATAAGTATGATCCACATGTTCCTCCACAAATGGGAAACCAAAGTAGGTGGCTCCTAAATGTTCAAATATTGACACATCATCCTATATGCTAGCACTGCTTGAGAAAAAATGCTTACACAAAATTATGCAACCTATTTGTGTAAACAAAAAAGTTTGAACTGTATTATGCGACCTATCTCTAGGACCAACTATGGACATAACTTCTATTAAGAAAACTACATAGAAAATATATGATAAAACTACATGGTAGTCTATCCTTTTGTTGTGGTAAACTAGACCATTAATCCTGCAACTGGAATTGACAAATAACCAAAACCTGGAGACTTCATTCCATTGCTTAGCCTGGTTGTACATGAATTGTGTATACCGGGGTGAAACATTGGCCGCATGTAGGGTATCTAGCACGCGCAGGAGCATTCACTAATGAGTTGAAAAAGATGTCCATTCTTTGGCCAAGGTTGCTCTAAGAGTGCATTTGATTGTCCTGTTTCTGCCTGATTTCGAAGAGGAGCTGAAGGTGTTGCTCTATGAGGCAGTTGGTGAACTGTTGAGGCTACTCCTCCTCCTCTTCCTTTCTTGATACCTTTGTGGTGATTTCGTTGGCTATCACTATGTTATCCTCCAATTTCCTGCTTGGGGGGATTTCCTCCTCCACCACACAACTTCCATTGCCATAGTAGGGGTCACCTGGATTGACAATTGGGGGGGGGTAGGATATTGGTAGTTGGAGGAGGGCGCATGCACGAAGGTGGGGCCTCCTGTTTTACCAAGCTTAGGCCATGGAGTAGAAGAGTGATGGATAGAGGGAAGTGATTACTAGAGGAGGACGCTTCCTCCTTTACCGAGTTGACGCCATGGATATGGAGAGGAGCCTCCTGCAACATCTGGAGAGTATGTTGAGGGCTTGCAAAATGAACAATAAGAGCCATTTGGGAGGGGGTGAGCATATCACAATGAGAATGTAACATCTCACTCTTACACACACTAAGAAAACTTATTCTTTGAGGACACTTGCTTGTAAGTGATCCAGATTATTATACTATTGGGCATTGATTATGATTATAAGGCGTTATGAATTGATGGCATGTTATTTTCTATATTGACATAGACATGTTCTATTGACTTGGTTTTCCTAAGTGTGCACGATTTTGGACCTCAAGGATGCAAAGGCATCATTGAAGCTCCTTGGAATCTGGATTGAGTCAGGGAGTGGACTATTAGGGGTTTGATTGTTGTATATATGACATTGTGCATATGATTAGATGATATGATTATGGATACTATATTTGACATGATTCATTGATGATGTAGGCTAATGATAGCTTTTCGACCAGACTCACATGAGGATTAGAGGGGTTACGGATGACTACCATAGTTGTTGAGGGAGAGGCGTGGACAACATTCCTGCCACAACCTACTAGCAATATCGTCGTGGCTCGAACTGTAAGTTAACGATTACCTAGTTCGAGAGGACCCACGATGACGTGAGGGAAGACTGCGACAGCTGCTCACGATGATTCTAAGGGGCACGCAATAAGGAATTGGCCTTATTCCTTAGAGTCCCTTAGTCTCCCACAAGATCACCTGGTGGAGTAATGACTCCAAGGATTTTTTGTGTCTACCAAGTCAGTCAAGAGGAGAGTGACACACTTGGAGAAGGTAGTGCATCCTGAAGGGCACATAATGCAAGGGAAACAAATTGAGGCAAGTGGCACCCTTGGAGCACCTAGTGCATCCTAAAGAGCATGTCGCGTTGTTAATTAATAAATGGATAAACCTAGATGGCCTTCGGACGAATAATGTGATAAGGAAGATTTAAAACATTTCCCCTAATAAAAATTTCCGTAGCCTAGGAAAATAAAGTCTAGCTCTAAGTGATACTTATGATAAAAAAATTCATCTATTTATTTAAAAAAAATAAAAATATTTTGGAGGATAAAATTTACAAAGGAGAAAAAGGGGAAATAATGGTTTAATCTCATATGTTAATTAAAAATTTATTAAGTAAAAAGGAAAAAGGGAAAAAGTTAATTTTCTACAACTGCCAATTTGAGTTTTAAATGAAAAGAGAAAGAGAGAATTGTAAAAGAAATAGGAAACTAGGAAAATGCGGGAAATATAAAAAGAAAGGGGAAAGGTAATTAAATCTCATTAGATGAATATGGAATTAAATATCATTAAATACATATGGAAGTAAATCTCATTGATTGTATATGGCTTTATTTTCACATTGAATGTATATGGCTTTAATGGCATTGTCAGTTCTTAGTAGATTATTTTTAATGTTAATAGACAACTGTCATTTTGGTACGGTTAGTATAGATAGACAACATGTTGTAATTTAAGGTGTTAATAAGTGTTTCATTGTAGCTTTCTGCATTCATATGGTCACTGTTGTTATATGATGTCAATTGCTAGTTAGATTAAATTTTGGGATTAATTTAGAATTTCCCATTGCGATCGTAATTAATGATTAAATTAGATCTGTATTTAACGCTAATTATATTGTAATTATTGACCAGTTTAGACCTGATAAAAAGGTTGGGTTGTTGACGAAGTCGTGTATTGTCTTATTTATTCCCTAGTTTTCATCCTCTGGCATCTCGTCGACCTATTGTTGGGGTATGGGCGTGGTTTTCTTATTGGTATTCAGCTCCTAGTGCGTCGTATTTATCTAGAGTCCTTGGTCCAGATAGGATGTGTTGTGCCAAGTTTATTGACGCATCTATCACCTAGGGACGACATGATTCCTAATGAGGGGATCATGGCATGCCCTATTGGATAGTGACGAATGAGAACTTGGCCAGAGTTGGTGCATTTTATGTGAGTGTTGCCGAGCATTGTAAGTTTCTTTTGGCGCATGGGTGGAATTCCTTCATGCATTTGGTTCATGCACCTTGAGGTTATAGTATCTTTTGTCAAGGTCGTTGTGTCGGGAGGGGGATGTTGTCCCTTAGCTTGTAGGCGTATCTTGTTTGCATCGGGCGGGTAGTCTTTCTTACTTGTTGTTCTATGCATGTTTTGCCCAGTTTCCCTTATACCAGTGCGTGGAGTCATAGTTGCATGCTGCTTGGACTGCGTGCTTGTGTTCGTCGTCAGTGGTGTGGTTAAATTGTTGTCGTTGTCGCCTTCTTGCCTTTTAACAAAAAAATATTTTTCACTTCTTCTTTACTCGTATTTGTAATGATGGGGTCGTTATAGAGAGAGGGTGTTTTAATAACGAGCACACCTCTTGGATTTTCCTCTCTCCCTGGGAATGCTACGGAGGGTATGAAGGTGAAGGGTTGTGGGAATGGAGGCTGAGAGAGGGTGCTGAGAGGAGCGGGAGGAGGAAAAGGTGTTGAGAGGGAGCTTGTGGTGACTTAGCGTGAATGGAAAATAGAGGGTATTGAATCCATAGAGGAAGTCATCGATGCTCAGGAAAATGTCATAGAGAGAAACAATTCTGAAACTCTCGGGAGATCCGAAGAGAACGGTAGGAGGAATGCACTAGGGTAGATGAAGAATGAAGTAATACACCAGGGAGAAAGTCCATTTACACCCCTTGTCTCCATTGAATCCTGAGTTGACAACCCCTACCTCCATTGCAGTCGAGTTGATAGGCCCTACCTCCATTGAAGTAGAGTTGACAGTCATCTCGATCCTGGTATGCGTGTTCTGGTTGTCTCGCACACCCATTAACCCAACAGGTATAGCCAGGCACACTACCATTACTCTCCTGATGGTGTGAGCCATGGGGAGTTAATGTCTATGGGCTGGCGGCCAGGGTTACTAACTCCCCTAGCTGCCTGGTTCCAAGTGTTCTCGGACTCTATCTAGGTGGCACCCCATCCAGGTTATTTCAAAATATTTATTACAATAACGACCTTCCTAACCTTTTAACTCTTCAAAATTATGCTAATTATGTTTTTCTTAAAACTTTTTGAACACATAATAATATTCTAAAAAAAATCCAACCATTCCCTTCTTTTTTTAAGTTTGGTGAATCAATATTGAACTTAACTAATGCTAATAACCATCATTATACTTATCATATAGACATAAAAGTAAAAAATATTAAAATATTTAACAAAACCTTAAATATGAAATAACTAATTTTATTTTATATTAATAATAATAATAATAATAATAAACCTCCATGGATGAGAAATCCATAATACCATGCCCACTCATAAAGTTTATATATTTTTAAATAGTTAAGAAGTAAAAATAACAACTAAGAACTAAAATGGTTGAAATTTTTTATTTAATGTTTTATAAAAGATAAAGGTAAAATTAAAAATGGATAAGAAAGAGAATATGTCCACTCACGAGGTTCATATAATATTTATCTAATTAAAAAGTTAAAATATTGAAATATTTTGTTTAATAGTTTATAAGATTTGAGATACACAAAAAACAATGTTATGTTAATGATGATGATGATGATGATGATGATTAACATCCATTAAGACTGAATTAGTCTATCGGATCTTAAGAGGGTAAGTGATTACTTGTGATTCTTTATAATTTTGTTTCTGTGGTCCAAAAACATTAAGATAAGCTTTCCTAGATCACCGTACTTTTGTTTAGTTAAGAGGTTAGTGTAATAAATATTTTGAAAATGAGATCTAATATGGGTATAGGCTGGACAATCTAAGAGAAAGTGCTTTTCATATTCAACCTTCTTAGTGTCACAAAGGTGACACACTCTTTCATCCCATGGCGTTTTAGGAATTGACCAACGCCAGTTTCACTATAGAGCTCGTGAGAATTTGTTCTTATCTTAGCAATGCTTATTTTTTTCTTTAAACTTGGAAAAACAGATAGATAATTTTGATCTTCTAGATTAGGATTGATTACATCTTTATAATACCTTAATTTTCTTTTTTATGCTAAATCTTTATCACACCACATTTTTTTCTTAAATTTTGATTTGACGTTTTTTTAATAGTATCTTTATTGTGAAAAATGATTTCTTCCATGATTCCCTAATAGAACTAGGTTACAGAGATTAGAGAATGGAAGATGTTTAATGTGGTACAATTGTTAAAACAATTTTTTAAATAAAATTCAAAATAAAAATGTTTAAAAAAAAAAAAACATATGTATCATAAAATTTATGTATTTTTAAATCATCAAAAATTAAAATATTGAAATAATATATTTAATGTTTTATATAATTAAGTCATATACCAAGTTTAAGTTAAAACATTAAGAAGAGACCATGTGCATTATTGTTAGAGTTTTGTAGAATTTTTTTTTATTATGAATCATTTTGCTTGTTAAATTAATTTAATATTTATTATTTAAACTATATTTTTTAAATATATTTAGTTATATCATTAAAAAATTTTATTTTAAAATGTTTTCAAATTTCAAGTTTATTTATTTATAGAATTTATATATTTTTTCAATAATTAAAAATATTAATTTTTTTTATAAAACTTAATATAGAGAAGAAAAGTTATTTTAATATTAGGTATACGTATGATAGAATTAACAATGTTTAAAGGCTTAAAGATGATGAAGAATTGTAAAGGCATCATGATGTTTATGATTATCTTTTTTTAAAGAATTCATTATTTATTTATTTTTTTAATAAATTATTTTTTTTTTTAGTCAAGAAAACAAACCCTTATCTCAAGATATGAAGTCATTTTCCAAATAATTATAATAATGACAACTTTAAATATGCTTAGAATTTCATGCCTTAAACCTAAAAGTTTGTTTAAATATATTTTAATATTTTTATTTTTCTAATATTTTATAAAACTTAATATAGAGAAGAAAAGTTATTTTAATACTAGGTATACGGATGATAGAATTAACAATGATTTCATGCCTTAAACCTAAAATTTTCTTTAAATATATTTTAATATTTTTATTTTTTTAATATTTTATAAAACTTAATATAGAGAAAAAAAGTTATTTTAATATTAGGTATACGGATGGTAGAAGTAACAATGTTTAAAGGTTTTAAGATGATGATGAATTGTAAAGGTATCATGATGTTTATGATTATGATTTTTTAATGAATTAATTTTTTAATAAATTATTTATTTATTTATTTATTATTCCTCAAAACAAAACCTTATCTGAGATATGAAGTCATTTTCCATGATGATAACCTTAAATATGTTTAGAATTTCATGGCTTAAACATTAGATGTGGACATGGATAAATAACAACATTGACATGGTAGGACCACAGACAACATGTGGCGGGTAGTAGGATGAGTTGGCAGGTCATACATCTAATTGGGCAAGTGACGTGGCAATCATACAAGTCCAAGGTTGACCAATTGGAATTTGACATGTGGAATGGTTTACACAGGTGGACCAATAAGAAGTTTCCATGTGGCAACCTCCCATTGGCCTTCTATTTTTATTATATTCCAAAAATTATGGGGTGTGAAAAGGATCGAACCCTCGACCTCATGCACACAACTTTAATGACTTACCAATACACCAAGTGATATGACTTGATAGTCATATGGTTCAAAATTTATCTAAGTTCATTGAATTGTATACTCGGTGGGAAAAGGGTCAAGGGTTTGAACTCATGACCTCCTCCCAAGTGTATTAATGCACCATTATGCCCAAGGGGCCACTTTAATCCATATGGATGTCGATGGCCTCCCACCTATTCCAACTAGTTCATTTTGGCAGTTTTCTAGTTTGGCAGTTTTTCCTAGTTTTTGGGTCCTTGACTTCTGAGGCTGTTTTGAGGCCCTAAACATCGTTTTTAGGGCTCACCATAGTTAGTTTATAGACATACTTGTATTTTGATGAGAACATGGACAGTCCTCAGATAGAACTTTACAACGAGCTATCATGTTCCTAAAATGAAGATCATATGCAAACATTATGACCCCGAGAAGTTAATGTACTAGCTTACCCCAATGGGGCCCACATGACTTTTGGCACTTCATCTCCTAAGGTTAGGTTTTTGGATGTCTAGGTTTTTGGCATTCATGTTTATTGCAAAAAGGATTTCAGAGCCTCATTATAATCATCTTTTTGCGAATGAGCGCAACTGTCACATCTCTTCTCAGAGATAAGCCACAACCATTCTAGCAAGCTTGTTTTCTGTTGCAGTTTACAGTTTCAACACATTTTCTTATTGAATAGAAACCAATTTTACTGTATCTCTATTATTCTTGTCCTTCTGTGTTAAGAATTGTAGTGTCCCCAAGGCCGAGCCCCATTGCAGATCGTGTATATGCAAAGAATTGTAAATATGTTCTATAGGCTGGTGAGCCAAGTTTTGTATAAGCTGTAAGCTTATGAGTTTTGTTAGGCCAGGGTGCCTAAGTGTTGAA
>ML790483.1:44950-74446 GCA_009831015.1 Picea engelmannii
GTGCACTCTCCTGGGGTGGAACAGGCATGTGGGGAATGAGGGTCTGTGTGCAGTGAGCGTGGGAGATTCCTGGGAGAGATTCTTCCTGTTGAATGTGTATGCGATTGTCTTCCCTGTAACCTCAGCCTGAGTCTAGATTCCTTTCCCAGGGGTGGAGCTCGGTCCCAGCTCGGGGGTGACCTACTGTTGAGCTGATGAACAGTGTGGTTTAAGGCTGGGAGGTTCGTGGAAGGCCTGCACTTGGTTGGTGAATGCTACAGCAGATAAAAGATAAGTAATATGAGTTATGTTTTAACACATTTGACATGACTGTGCTGTTTTGTATCATGTTTTCTGCTGTGTAAATAAAATACTGTTGCATGCTATGGTTTGTTAATGGTAACAGTAACTTATATATTTTACTCTGCGAATTAAGTGTGTTTAATTCTGTTTAAATGCATTTGTTTTTAAATCCATGTAATGAATGGTAAACTAAGAGGTTGGGTGAACCTGGGTAGTGAAGGGTACACTACAAGAATAATAATAATCTGTATTCATTTCGTTCTTCTCATAAAACTTGGATCACATTTACTACGAGATTCCAACAAACTTACATTTAATTTGATTCCAAGTCCATGTCAAGGTCGGGCCATGGTTTTGGTCGACGTAGGCTATTTAAAGGACAAAGATTTTGAGAAGAGGCAGAGGGGTACAGTACAAAGTATGAGACATAGATTTGGGTGCCGACATGTAAAATACAATGTCTCTATTTGCGTGCCAAGAGGTGCCTATTTATGGTGTTGCATTGTTTTGCGTGTCATTGAGTACCATGTTCAAACATAGTCATGTTTATACTCGTTTGTCTCTATTTTTCTAGATGAGCACGCTGATGATGTTTATTTTGTGCTAATAATTTCTCTATGAAGATCTCAGTTCATATTTCCTTGTATGATAATTTGAGCACATTATTTTGCGTGAAGAAGGGTGTCATTTTGAGCCAGTTCAAGATATAATAGAGTTTATACTCATTTTTCTCCGAATTTCAAGAGGAAATCATTGCTAACCTTTTTTTTTTCTGGGTTTGAGAATCATTGTTGAAAGGGGACTCAGAGATGTATCATAGGAGAGGTGAAATCCATCATAAAATCTTGTGTTATTAGTTCTTTTAATTTATGTTGTGTTATCTCACATTATTCTGCAAATTATTCATCATTTCTTGAAGTTTTGGATAAGTAAAATATTCACTAGTGTTCTGCAAAACTGTGAATACAATCAAGAGATGTTCTAAATAAGATTAGATGTTAACATGTGTGTTTAAAGAATAATTTAGCATCTAAGGATTTTCAGATCACTAATACATGTAGAAGGAGTTTTCTAATTATGAATGAGAAAAGAGAGTTGCACCAAAAATAAAATCATTTTATGACTAACTATATTCTCACTATGAAGGACCAATCAAGAGAAAATTAAGATTCCATGAACAATTAGTTTTGTCCCTTCCCCCATCAACCATGTTGAGAGATAGTGTGAGTCTCGTGAGTTGTAGGAATCTAGGAAGTGAAAATAAGGCCCACAGGATATTTAAAAAAACATCCCTAAAGCCCTTCCACACATTGAGAGTTGACCTATGACTAAAATAACAATAAGAAAAATTATTAATTTACAATAACAATAATAAAAATTATTAATGTTTTAATGTGGTTGGATGGGTCACTAGAAACGTAAATGAAAGAAATAAAAGAGAATGGGCACGTGAAGAATGATTTGTACTCTCTCATGGTCGTTTAATATGTAAAGGAGAGAAAATGAGATAATAGTGGATGGAAAGGGAAGATATCTCATAGACGAACAAGAGGAGAAACAAATATAGAGCTGTAAATTATCCTAAACCAGTTAGGGTCTTACTTATTGTAAGCAAGTTGAGACTAAGATTAGTAGGCAATTTTAATATTTTTCATAAGGCATCATTCATATGTATTCTCTATAATAAATTATATTCAATTCACGATTACATTTATAATATGAATGGTAAATCTTAATAAATAGGTTAAACTTGTTAATTTTCTCCACTATGATTCTTGTGAGATTGCTTCTTTGTGTGATTCCAATTATATGTGTTGTGAGTTGTAAGTTTAAATGTAAATCATATACACTTGCACTAGTTTGGTATCATATTAGATTTGATATCTACATGTGAGAGATAATGATTTGTGTGATTCAAATTATATGTGTTGTGAATTGTAAGTTTAAATGTAAATCATATACACTTGCACTCGTTTGGTATTATATTAGATTTGATATCTACATGTGAGAGATAATGATTCTATTAAATAAAATTGATTGGGTAGAATCATTGATGGTGAAAACATTTATAGTGGAAAGATGAATTTCTAGGTGGAACTATAAAAAATATCATTATAGAAGAAAACAATAACATGGCACATAATTGAATACTATATTTGGGTAAAAAATAGTGAACAAGAACTAATAATGAATTTACCAAACTATTGAGAGCCATGTGTACTTGAAGGGATGTGATGGAATACACCAGGAGAAGTAGAGTTGTAGTGTATCTCAATGATGATGAATGTGAATAAGAATTCCAAAAGAAGGAATTGAAGAAGTAGAGGATCCAAAAGAAATAATGATAATCACCTTGATAACTTGCGAGGTAGACTTTGGGTGGAATAAACTACCTACTTAAGAAGTTCAAGCCTAAAATAACTTACAGATTGGATTGAAGATTTTTTTTTTTTTTTTTCATTTGAGAAAAATGAAGATCCCAAGAGAGTGAAGTTTGCATGGACCAAGATAAATGGTCATGTATTCCCATGGTGGGAAAAATTACAATTGGATAGGAAAATGAAAGGGAGGGAGAATATTAGGGTCTTGAAAAATATGGTTTCCATGTTAAAGGGGAAATTTCTATATTTGTATTATTCCATAAATATATTTAGGAAGAGGCAAAACCTAAGACAGAAGAAAATGTTCATGAAGGAATACATGTAGGAGTTATATACATTGTCCCTTATATATTGAGAAATCAGGGGAGAAGAGGTAACTAATATATATATTAATAACCTTAGATATGATCCATTGTGTGCAAGTTGCTACCGTGACACCACCTCAAGTGGAAGTTCATTCCATGGTGCATTATATTACTCCTCCTACTACCTTTTTGTTAAACACCATC
This sequence comes from Picea engelmannii, assembly GCA_009831015.1. NCBI lineage: Eukaryota > Viridiplantae > Streptophyta > Pinopsida > Pinales > Pinaceae > Picea > Picea engelmannii. The sequence continues at coordinate 48,123 of ML790483.1, forward strand.
ACCTTTACTCCAAGCCAAATTGAACTTAAAAATAACCTAGATGGCTGAATTAGAGTCTAATTTAAACTTATAATAGTATTAAACAAAAAATCAACCTGGAACTCCCACTCCCAAGAGTGATAAAGGCCATAATTTTTCCCTTGAAATAGTTTTCACTTATTAGATTACCTTGAAGCAAAGCATCACCAAACTAGAAGATAACCACTTTATATATATCCTAGTAGGCTTGTAGTAGCCATATGGTTTCATTAATGTATTTTATATATTATTTTTTCTCTTACAATTTTCCAATATATCCCTTATTCCAAACACTTTCATCATACTTTTATGAGAATAAATATCTCTTAATTTGATCTTGAATTGTGTCAATTTCCGTACAATGAAATGGAAACACACAAAAATATAACTAAGAAAATATAAATTCATACTATATTTTTTTAGGACTATGGGGGTAGCTAGATAATTTTTTGATCTTGAGAATGTTTTTCCTGAATTAAGCCTAATTCAAGATCATTCTTTGATAGGTGTCTTCGTATAATTTTAGGAAAATAATGGTGTTTGTTTTATATTTAAAAGGTGTTAAAAAATGTAAATGTCCTTGAGATTTGCAAGATTTTATAGGAACCCCCTACTTGCAAGAGAAATATTTCCACTCAACAACCATGAGCTTCATTTCCAACAAATATGATGGCCATGGATGTTAAGAATCAAATGACACCTAACTATAAATCTATAGGTTTATGAACTATTATCATGAGATTTTTACTTGTGAAAATATCAACACGAGATCCCCAAACCTTGCGTAACTATGGAAGAAACTACCATTGTCATCAAGTAGGATCTTCCCTCATTTTCGTGATGTAGGAGGTCCACCACAAGGGAGGATTCCCTAGTGACCTCAAAGGATGAAATAACAAGTTTAGTATCCAAGCCTACTATACCATATCTTGATCATCGGATAGTTGGTCTAGGTTCAGGAAAGAGAAAGAGTTCATTGTTGCATACTTTAGCTTGGTAGTTGTTATATATCTGCTACAAAGTGTTCTTGTTTTGGGTAATTCCAAAAAACCTCTTTCTCTTTCCTAGACCTAGACCAACTAACCAATGATCAAGATAGGGGGTGGTAGGCTTGTATACTAAACTTTCTATTTGATCCCTTGAGGTCACTAGGAAAGCCTCCCTTGTGGTGGACCTCCTCCATCACTGAAACAAGGAGAGATCCTACTTAAGTGACAATGGTAGTTTCTTCCATAGTTACACAATATTTCAGGATCTTGTGGTGGGATTTGCACAAGTACAGATCCTACAATAAAATTACCAATGATGACACATATATTTGGGAAACAAATCACGAGGAATTGGATTGAACACATAGCATCTTTTCCACCTTTTCACAATTTTTTTTTTTCTCAAAATCTCATTTATCTCATATCTATAACTAATTTTTGGGAAATTAAATAGTAATATCTCTTATAAAGTGAAACATATTTTATTTTATTCTTAAATATCAAACCGAATAATTAGAAGTTCACTTGTGATAACTTTTCTAAAAGTGACAAGAGTCTTGAGTAAGGTGACATTTTGACCTTCAGGTTTAGAACTTGACTCTTACCTCCTCTTAACATATAATTAGGAGTACACATGTAATATAGGAGACTTATCGAATAAAATTAACAAAGTTATACTAAATTATTTTTATGCTTCTTGTTAACTTTTGGTCCTTTTATCTTCATTTTTTGTTGTTAGGATTGGACTCTTTCCTTTTTAGGATTAAGGGATAGTATTAATATACTTATATTGTGTATATCTAGGAGGGATTATTTATATAGGTGGTTTATTTTTTTCATCTTTTTGTTTCTTTGGTTTTCTCATCCTAATTTCTATTTAGACTAATATTTGTAGTTTGTTTATTATGTGATACTTTTTGCAGGTTTTTTTTTAGGAAAAATATTTATCCCACTTAGTTGGAAACAAGAAGGCTTAGGAATATTTAATATAACTTACTATTTCTAGCATAAGTGGTTATGCACTTTTTCCCTTTTATTCATATTCTTTTGATATATTTTTTTTCCTTCCTAAGATAGATATATAGTTATTTGATGTTATTTTTATTGAATTTCCTTTTTTTTATATTTTATTATAAATTATCATGTATAAACATGAAAAATAAATAAATTATCACCTTTTTAGGAATCTATTGATTATCCTGGTTACATATCTTAAGTGATAGGGAACCAAGTAATGACATGTTTGAGGAAAATCAGACATCAAGGAAAGAAACAAATATACCAAACAACCATGTACAAAACCCCCCGTTTTCCCCTTTTATTTGCATTCTTGTATTTGTTTTCACAATGAGATACCTTCATTAATATTGTACTAGGCATTCACTTCCAATCATTTTCCAATTCTTAATAAATATTTTCAACTCTTTAATCGGGGAACTTGTTGAAAACTTATTTGAACATGGTGTCTATGTAGGTCACAAACAAATTTAATTTTTTTCCTTTGGGAATTGTGGCTTAGTTTCATTTTATTAGATTAGGAAATTTACAAGTTCCATGATAACATGAGGTGAAGTAAAAAATGTTCCTAATGTAGAGTCTAAGTGATCATTGGGTTTCTTTACCATCATACCTATTGGTGTTAACACAAATTTTAGTAAGGATGTTTCAATAATACAATATTTAATTTAGTCTCTATTGTTATCTTTGGATTACATATTTCTACCCATAAAGGTGGTTGTTAAAAAAAAAAATGAAAAGACATGAAAAATATCACTCAAAAGCATCAACCATAACCATAGTAAGGATCGGTCCCACTAAAAAAAACTTTTCATTACACACACATGCATGAATTCATACATACATACATACATACATAGATATATTATCAAAGGAAGCCCAATTTTAATGGTAATCCTAGGAATGAAACATTTTGAATTGAGGGACCCTGATATGTGTCTTTACCTACACAAACTTCAAGGATTGATGATAGGTAAATCTATGAAAAAATGAATTATTAATGAACACGAACAATACTATCCTTTCCTAAGTCAACAAGTAAATGGTCTGTGTTTTTTTTTCACCTATGAGGACAAGGCTTTCTCTTCTTGGTCATCCTAGGAATAATACTACCAATGTAGATTGGTACCACTTTTTACAAGACTTTCACAACCCCAATAACTCTTACACAATAACTTATCAATTGCAACTATGTGAGGTAGGAAAGTCACCCTCGCCTCTAGTTAATAACAATATTTCATTCACTTCTCAAAATTACCAATTTAACATAAAAGAGGCCACAACTTGTGGAGAGGACTCTTCCTCTTTTGGAAGCATCATTGTAGAAACTAGGAATCAAACCTCTATACCAACTTTTCAAGGAGTGGTTGAGGCCAAAATCAATCCTAAAGACAACAAAAAGAGGAAATAAACCATGAGTGGTATACCTCCTTCCATTCTAAGGAACAATTTTTTTTCAGTTCCAAACAAGGTAATTTCACAAAATGATGTACCTCCTCCATGCTTCCCAATAATCCACACTTACAAATTAACATATTATAAAGAAAATGTTCCCACCCATATAACATTACTATATGCCCTTGTGATACCCACTCAATCAAATAATTTCTCCTTTTTCCTACAAGTTCCTCATCCTCGATGGTTAGAATCAAGAGTTTCCTCTTCCAAAGAAAACTCTTCCTAGCCAAAGGAGGAATATAATGTCATCAAATTAGACCTAAGAGTTCATCCCTTTTATGTTTCAATGATTTTTTTTGATATTGTGTGTAACGATCCTCCTCGTTATGATGACAATCTCTTATAACAAGTGCAAATTTTTTTTTTCACTTGTTATAACAGATTGTCATTGTAACGAGGAGGATTGTTACATATGGTATCAAAGACGGTTCGACCCACGACTTGGGATCACCAAAAATTTCGTTGACTTGATTTGATTATACGGTTTCTAATCAAGTGGATTGTATGCATCCAGGTAACCATGGTTAGAGGACGTCGCGGAGGCAGATGATGGGGTGCTAGGGGAGGAGGCACTATGCCTCCAGTAGCATCCATACCTGAGGGGTAGAATCCACACCTGATACCATATGTAATGATCCTCCTCGTTACGACGAAAATCTCTTATAACAAGTGCAATTTTTATTTTTTGTGTGTGTGCATGTGTACAAGGGTAACAAGACATTATACTCTGCTCTGCCACATGACAACGAATCATGACGCATGAAACTGTGATATCAACATAAATATCTAAGACGCACATCAACATCTGCCAGCAATGAACAACATTCAACCAACAAAATAATAAGACTGACTACTCACCTGTCCTACCCTCCATTGGTTAGGACCTCCAAGACACATAAGAAACGCTCAAGCTCAGGTTCCCATCGATTTTAACCATTTAAGGTCTTAGGTCTGGCGACTATTCTGAGGAACATGGAGGTGTCTACATCCCGCCCGACACAATCAATACCAAAACTAAAATGCTAATTCTACCAACATCAATGATTAACTAAGATTCGTTCTATCAACCAAATTCAATTAAACCAAGGGGGAGAGTAAAATTTACTGTACTTCATCGTACCTAACTTTAATTAACCGCGCATTACTAATCTAGTTCTAGATCAATCCATCATCATCAAGGTTGGTTAGCACATTAGAACACATTTTAATCAACCATTCTATCTACCAAGCACAAGAATCCGACTTACTAATCAATCACAATCAATCATGCATCCAGCTAAATCAATAGAGTCTACGATCATCGATCTTATCATAGAGTAATCAAGTTTACAAAGAGAGTGGAAAGGTTTAATCATTCTAAATTATTTTACTTACAGTCTTAACACCAACATGTTAGAACCATTTATTTTATCATGACGAAATCTCAATTAACGCTATAAGTAAAGAAGTGTCTTGTGTGTATCAATTCTATTTTTACTAAATGTCAATAAATCTATAGTGTGATTCCATTAAGTAACAAAATATGCGTCGATTACATTTGTTAATTATATGCTACAATCAATGTAGAAAATTAATGCTCACAAATAAGTAAGGATTATCCAATATCCAACACAAAATATCTCTTAAGATTCACTTGTTAACTTATCAAGAATGACACCAAGAGTTCTTTACCTTCCTAATTTGTTAGTATAACAAAGCACTTAAGGAGACAAGTCTTAAGGATAGATTGAGGTTGAGGGTTTAAAATTTGAATAAAAGATAATACAGCCATAAGCATAAGCATTCCAGAGCATCTCCTCTATACACCAAATCATTATTAGATATAAGAAGTTCATATTAATCCAATAATTGACTTTACTAAAAGCAATGTACCATCATAATTATTCACATAACCACACATGTTATCGCTAGAAAAACCTTAAGGTAATTAGTTGCAAACTTTTTGGCAAGTCGACTTAATCACTAACTTAGCTATGACCTGACTATGACAAACAATTAAATTAAAAGAGTGTAAAGTGATAGTCAACATTATTAACAATAGAAGGTCAACAGATTGTCTAGCTGAAGTGCTGGAATGAACTTCTGAAGTGTTGGAATAACCTCCATACGATAGTACAACTAATATCATAATGCTGCTATTACTAAACTCAGGGTTAACGCAGAGTAATCCTTCTGCTAAAAATATAAATAAATTAAAGACAGTAAGAGACCCATGCCAATGATTTCACTCTCATCTAAAATCTGGACTATTCTTCAAGCAAGAAGGTTTGAAGCACTAAAGGAATTATGGAATCCAAAAGAAGGACTTTAGGATCATGTTGTATGTTCTATCTAAGGATAGTCTCCTTACTTACACAGGCGGACACCGACAGAAGGACTGTAAACAACCTCCTGAGAACAGATCTGAAAGGGTCCAAGCCCCAATTCTGAATATGCTGGTCAAAATCTTGAAATTAGGGTTATTAAAGGTCCATTCACCTGAAGAGAATTTAGAAAAACATCTAAGCCATCCTGGGCATTAACTTGTCACTCACAGACATGAAATTACTCCTTGAATCTTGAGCAAAAGTTTAACTTGAACTCCAACTCTTGCTATCAAGATTGAACCGTAGCATTTACTGTCAGATTTGGTTAATAAAGGACTGTAGTGGTTGTCGGTTGCCTTCCAACAAAAATTAAGGCATGCTTGACAGCAACACACTAAACCATTCATCTCCAAACTCCAATTTCAGACAAGGCATTGAAGTTAAAGGTGGAACACTCGGTTTAATACAGGTGATAAGGGCATTGGGAGACAAGGGATTGAAGTTGCTGCCAAAATCCCAATGACTCTGGATGGTCTATTTGGATAAAGGAGGGTGCATCATAGAAATTCCACTGGAGAAGGGAACCGTAGACCACTGGGAAGGGCAGTACTAAGATCACAAGTGAAAATTTATTTTGGTTTACTTCCGAAGAAGGATAACCCACGCCCAAGCAGTTTTACTACGCGCAAGGTAACTTCACGCTACCATAGGAACTCCACGTGCGTTCCACCACCGGGATCCCTTGTATACCTTCCACGAGGCACATGTCAAATCAAAATCCCAGAGGCGAAGTTCCATGCCTCACGCACTTCCAAACTTGAATTAAATGGTTGAAAACAACAAAAACAAAATTGTGCGTTGGAACCCAACTGAATGAATTAAACATCACTATTCTAAGTCGAAATCAATTTCACAGATCAGGAACAAGTTCCTAGATCCCCGCACCATCAAAATTCGGTCTATGAAAAGGAATCTGTCGAGTTTAACACCATAGCTCTGGGTAAACTATGTTGCCCTAACCAAGAAAACGCCCCACAATTGGTCGGGTGAGGGAAATTTTTTTAGGAATGAAATAATAGCGCAGAGGTAATTAAATGGAACAAACCGTTCCAACCAACAAGATTCAACACTGGTCGAAGGTAAAAATTTCATCTCAGAATACCGAATAAAAAAAAAAAAACTGGCAGCAGAAGACAGGGCTAAGGCCATAAGGATTTCAAGCGCAGAGTTAGATTCATCTCTTCCAAGCAAAAAAAAAAACGTAGACAAACAAAAATGTAAGGCACAGCTAGAGATCGTATACAACCAAGGAAGGTTGACAATGCTGAGGTCATAAAATATTTTTATCCAATACCGACTTGCAACAATAGAGTTAAGAAGAAAATTTTTATATCCATCACACAAAGAAAATTGCCGAAGAATAGAAAAAGAAAACCAGTCATTCCGACGACAACCCAAGCAGATTTAAGTCAATATTTTTTTTTATCTCACCAAGACAATATACAAATGTTGATAACATTAAGAGAGGGTCAGGGTCCTAATACCTTCTATCCGACAAAAATGGAAAGTGTTAATATTGCCTGATCGCCTGCTCTGAGTGTCGTTCGCGTGCTCCGTGCCGCTCCCGCTTGCCAACCATCGAGACTACACCGGTACCTCCCAGCCAACGCTAGGGGTACTCTGCTTCCCCCTTATCCCCCTGAGCTGCAAAGGGTCCACACACTATCCATATGGTACGTCTAGCTCCCAGCTCGACTCGCAAGGCTGAGCTACCACTCCTATCCGAGCTGGGAAAACCCAACTCCCCACAATTAATCAGTCAAGTCACTAATCAGGTAGCGTAACGTTACACGAATCGCCGATCCCCTTCTTCCTTATCCTCCCTCTATTTTATAGAGTTTTAGCCCTTTCATTCTTTCCCTAAATCTCATTTAAATTAATTTTCAATAAAAATCTTCTAATAATGTCCTTCGTACAAGCGTCATTCATCCCCAACATTCCTCCATTAATTATTTTTTTTAATTTATTAATTTGTCTTATTTCCCTCACCCACCTAGAGTTACTCCTATTTTTACTCCTAGGTGTCCCTAGATTCCCTTACAGGTTTTAAATACTTTCCCTAAAATGAAGTTGCTAATTTAGTTCAATTTAGAAGGTTCTTAATTGCAGATTCTTTACTAAGTTGACCTCGCTTTTTACCATAAGTTCCCCTCTTTCCCTTTTGTGTTACCTCCATCCCCTAGTTTCCTAAATTTTATAAATTCCCTCTTTCCCCTTTTTATTAGAGCTAAAACGACAGTTTCAATTTAACCCCTTTTTCCCTTTTATTTTATTCCACATCTTTTTAAACTATCAAAATTTAAAAATAATTAATTTCTTCTTAATATTTTATATCCATGGCTTTTAATTAATTTCTTAGTCTCTTCATTTTACCCCAAAAATTCATGAAGACCAAATTGTTACTTAAATGGTTTTTATTTTAAATTTTACTATTTTAAAATTTTTAGAGATGTTTTCTCAAGGGTAGACAAAATTTTACCCCTAGCAAAGTTTCAGACTTAGGACTTAGATTCTGAACTGGGCGACATTAAATTAGGGGATTTGTTTTAAAATTTATTAATGTGATAAATGTCTTAGGGCCATCTAGGTTCAACCCTCTATCAACATCAACGCGACATGCCCTTCAGGACGCACTAGGTGCTCCAAGGGTGCCACTCACCTCATCTGTTCCTTTGCGCGACATGCCCTTCAGGATGCACCGCATGCTCCAAGGGTGCCACTCGCCTCTTTGTTTCTTTTGAACGACATACCCTTCAGGATACACTACGTGCTCCAAGGGTGCCACTTGCCTCTTGAATGATTGGTAGACATCAATAACCCCTGGAGTCAACACTCCGCCAAGTGAACTTGTGGGAGACTAAGGGATTCTAAGGAATAATGCCCCTGCCTTATTGCATGCCCCTGCGAATCATCATGAGAGACTGTCGCAGTCGGCCCACATAGCATCATGGGTCCTCTCGAACTAGGTAATCGCTAACCTACAGTTCGAGCCACAGTGGGAGTGCTAGTAGGTTGTGGTAGGGTTGTTGTCCACACCTCTCCCTCAACCTCTTTGGTAGTCATGTGTGTGTGGCCCCTTTACTCCATATGTGACTCTGGTCGGCAAGCTATCATCAGCCTGCATCATCAAAAATCATGTCAGACATGTCCACACCATATCATCTAATCAAAGGTACTAAAATCACAGCAAAAAAATCAAACCCCAATAGCACACTCCCTGACTCGATCCGGAGTCCAAGGGTTCCATCGATTCCTCTGCATCCTCAAGGTCCAAAACCCTACACACTCAGTAAAACCAAGTCAATAGTACCTGTCTATGTCAATGCAGTAAAACATCATGTCGTCTATCATAACGCATCATAATCAAGGACAAATGTTCTAATATCATAATAGTCTGGATCACTTGCGAGCAAGTGTCCTCAAAGAATAAGTTTTCTCAGTGCGCCAGAGTGGGATGTTACATACACCCCCTCTTGGTCTAAACTTCATCCCGAAGTTTCATAGTATAAATGATGAAATAAGTGTATCACAGTATCATAAGTCTATCAATCAACAAAAATGGAAACTACTGGGGCATATCATATGCGTCCTCCCAGGTCGCGGAGTGCAGACTATAATTGTCCCATTGGACCTTGACCTGATCTACCATTCAACGTCGTAACTGTCAAACGTGATGATCTAAGATGTGGACTGGCTCAGCCGTGAGCACTCCCTCGTCCGATACCTACAAGGAACTCATGTCAATCACATGTGTAGGATCACTAATGTAATGTCTCAAAACAGATACATGAAAAACATAGTGCATATGCCTCAAGGAATCATGCAAGGCTAGTTGATAGGTCATGGGCCCCTTTCTCTCCATAATATCAAAAGGTCCCATGAACCTAGGAGAGATTTTATCTCCCTGTCCAAACTTGATCGAACTCTTATGTGGTTTAACCCGCAAGAAGACTCGATCATCGACCTCATAAATACGGTCGACTCAGTGCGCATCATCATAACTCTTCTGTCGATCCTGCGCTTCTTTAATCCTTTGTCTTATGGTTTGCATTTTCTCTTCCATTTCTTGGATCGCTTATGGTACCACCAAGACCCTATCCTCAAGCCGATCCCAACTCAAGGGCGTCTGACATGGTCTCCCATAAATAAAATCGAAAGGCGCCATCTTAATGGTGCTCTCGTAACGGTTGTTGTAAGCGAACTCCGCTAGTGGCAAGAATTCTTCCCAATGCTTTTGTTGGTCCATCACATACATGCACAACATGTCTTCCAAGGTTTGGTTCGTTCGTTTGGTCTACCCGTCAGTCTACGGGTGATATGCAGTACTAAAGTTAAGTTGGGTTCCCAAGGCCTCTTGGAAACTCGTCCAAAATCATCCAGTAAACACCAATCCTCGATCGAATATAATCTTCTTCGGCATGCCATGCGGCCTCACAATATCACTGATGAAAACTCTAGCTATGTCAGGTGCCTGATACGTCATACGCACAGGAACAAAGTGATCACTCTTCATCAGAGTGTCTACTACTAAAAAAATTGAGTCATGTCTCCTTGCCGTCAGTGGCAATCCAACAATAAAATCCATCGAAATGACCTCCCATTTCGATTCTGGAATGGCATGTGGTTGTAGTAATCCTGCTAGGTGTCTATGTTCATCCTTTACCTGCTGACACTCCAGACACCTGGCCACATAGTTAACTATGTCTGCCTTCATTCCCCTCTAGAAGAATAAGGGTTTAATATCTTCCCTCATCTTCGTGACTCCCGGATGAGCCATGTAAACTACTCTATGAGCCTCACTCAGGATCAACATCCTCAACTCGTCGTTTGGCGGTACGTAAATACAACTTTTAAATCTCAATAACCCATCGTTATCAAAAGAAAATCCCTCATATCGTGGTACCATCATTGTGTTTTGTCTGATAAAACCCTCAACCTCCTTGTACCAATCGTCATCACACTGTAAAGTTAGAATCTTTTCATGTAGATCCATCTGAAGAGGCAACACCGAAAAGATGCATGGCCTCCGACTCAAAAAAATCTGCCACTCGGTTCATTGTTCCCTTTATGTAAGTAATCTCAAAGTCATACTTGCTAAGTAATTCCGACCAACATCGTTGTCACGCGTTCAGGTCGCCTTGCGTAAAAATGTGTTGTAGTCCACAATCATCAGTCTTTTAGTTCAATTTTTCGTCCAACTAGGTAGTGTCTCCCAATCTTCAAGGCATATACGATGGCTATTAACTCCAAATCATTCATTGTGTAGTTCTCCTCATGCCTTCTCAATCTCCTCGAAATGTAAGCAATTACTCATCCGTCTTGCATCAAGACTCCGCCTAAACCTTCCTTGGATGCATCTGTGCATACCAAGAAGTCCACGTCCATGTCAGGGACCCTTAGAATCGGAAATGTCATCAACAACTCTTTAAGCCTCCGAAATGCTTCTACGCATTTCTCGGTCCAAACAAACTTCTTGTTTTTCTTCTGCAATTCCGTGATCGGATTTGCTATCTTCAAAAATCCCTCGACAAACCGTCGATAGTATCCTGCTAAACCCATAAAGCTATGCGCTTCTATGACATTTGTCGGCGCAAGCCATTCCATAATAGCCTAGACCTTGGTTGGATCCACGACCATACCTTCACCGGAGATGACATGCCCTAGGTAGTGAATCCTCGCTTGATAAAAAGAGAATTTGGACAATTTCCCATAGAATTTGTGCTCTCGCAGACACTGTAGTACCAAGCGCAAGTGCTCTTCATGCTCCTCCATCATACGAGAGTAAATCAAAATATCGTCAATGAACACTTGGACGAACTTATCCAAGTACTCACGAAACACCCCGTTCATTAAAATCATAAATATTCTTGGGGCGTTTGTTAGTCCAAATGGTAAAACGATAAACTCGTAATGTCCAAACCTCGTCTTAAAGGCAGTCTTAGGGACGCCATTCTCCTTAATCCGCAATTGGTGATACCCTAATTGCAAATCGATCTTGGAGAGCACCATCACACCCTTCATTTGATCGAACATATCATCAATTCTCGGCAAGGGATATTGATTCTTGATTGTGGCTTTGTTCAGTTGACGGTAGTCAATGCAAAGCCTCCACGATCCATCCTTTTTTTTTTTTTCGTATGAAAATAACCGGTGCACCCCACGATGACACACTAGGACGTATCACTCCCACGTCCAACAACTCCTTCAGTTTCATTTTCAACTCTTGTAGCTCCGGGGTCGACATTCGATAAGGTGTCCTTGCTATCGGTTCCATCCCTGGTTTTAGGTTTGTTGTAAACTCCAATTCCCTCTCCAGTGGCATCCCAGGTAACTCCCTTCTCGTTTAACGCAAGGATCGCATAAATCTTGCACCCCTTGCGCATACTCTTCTGTAACTATAAGGAAGAGACGAACCTCAGGGAAACTCCCTGGTTTCATCCTACAATCACACGTCTCTATCCCTCATCATTGACCAAGCTCAACCGTTTCTTCTTATAGTTGAGTATCACCTCATGCGACTCCAACCAATCCATACCAATCACGACATCATAAGATCCTAGGATCATGATGTACAGGTTGGCCCTTGTGGCAAATTCTCCTAGGTTAAGGATACAGTCTGTATCCTTTCCTCCAACCTTCTGTTTGGATCCCGAAGCCATCTCCACAAAGCTAAACTCATCCTGTTCAACTGCCTTTACCTTAATCCTTTTTAGCGCAACACCACAAATGAAACTCTCGGTAGCATCGGGATCTATCAAAATACTAAGGGTCTGGTCAATGAAAGTACCTATCGTCTCAAGCACAGTCGACTAATTCTCTGCCTGGCGGTTATTCATCGTTGCATGAATCCGATGGGCCTTTCCCATATCTCCCATCACAGTGGGTCCCGCTGATCTAGACGCTCGAGTCCTCTCCACAGGACAGTCGCGCTGGTAGTATGGCTCCCCACATATCCAACACCCCTTCTTCAGCTCGGTAGTCCTGGTACCCGAAGTAGAAGATGACGGCCCACCGGCCTGGAAACCTGGTATGTTCTTCTGAATAGGCCTAAACTGCTACTTCTTCGGACGACGTAGCTACTGATGCGATGGTCCCCGATAAGGTGTTCGTTGCTGAGGCGGTGGTCGTCGGGGTGTAGTAAAAGTGGATCCCCTCTGGAAGCCACGTTATCCCTATGTAAGTCTCACTGGTGTCTGGTGCTACTGTGTTCCAGAGGGAACCTGCCCTACTGGTCTCGCTGGAGTCCTGGTCTGGCCCCCACTGATAAGATCCTCCTCTTCTATGAGGGCCTTCTGGATGACATCGTGCAAGGTTTGAGGCATCAAAATCCTAACCTTTGCACGCAGGCTACCGTTAAGGCCGAATATGAACCTGTTAACCTTAATTTTCTCCATGTTAAGGTGCAGAGCATACCGGAGAAGCTCCATAAAATGTGCCTCGTACTCAGGCACTGTACGACCTCCCTATCATAAGGCATTGAAATCATTGAGTTGACGCTCAATGAATTCCTCTAAAAGGTACCTCTCTCGGAACCATTCCTCAAACAGTTCCCATGACATGTCTTCGACGGCCATGTTCAGCTGTAGTAGGAGTGTCTTCCACCATAGAAGAGCACTCCCCTTTAGTTGAAATACCGTCATGCAGACCTTCATGTTGGAGGTATAATCGCAAAGTGTGAAGCACATCACCATGTTCTCCAACCATGCCTCAGCGGCTGCGTCGTCCGGGGCACCTAAGAACTCGGGAAATTTGACCTTCTTGAGTTCACGATGAATGCTACCCGTAACGGCCGGTGCACGCGGTGGAACCTCAGTGGGTGCCGACACCATGGCCTCATCTCTGTCCAAACGGCTGATCAGTGCCTTGAACATGCACTGAAAGGATCTCATCATCCTGACTACATCACCAAATGCTATCTTCTCCTGTCCGAGAACCTGCTCATCTCCCTGGGGGTTAGACCCCTCAGGTGTGGATGCTATTGGAGGCGTCACGCCTCCTCCCATAGCATCTCGTCGTCTTCCTCTGTGGCATCCTCTAACCATGGTTACCTGGATGCATACAATCCACTTGATTAACAACCGTATAATCAAATCAAGTCAACGAAAGCCGTGGCGATCCCAAGTCACGGGTCGAACCGACTCTTATACCATATCTAACGATCCTCCTCGTTACGACGACAATCTCTTATAACAAGTGAATTTTATTTTTTGTGTGTGTGCGTGTGTACAAGGGTAACAAGACATTATACTCTACTCCGCCACATGATGACGAATCATCACGCATGCAACTACGATATCAACATAAATATCTAAGACGCACATCAACATTTGCCAACAATGAACAACATTCAACCGACAAAATAATAAGACTAACTACCCACCCGTCCTACCCTGCATTGGTTAGGACCTCCAAGATACATAAGCAACGCTCAAGCCCAGGTTCCCATTGATTTTAACCATTTAAGGTCTCAGGGCTGGGGAATGTTCTGAGGAACATGAAGGTGTCTACATCCTGCCCGACACAATCAATACCAAAACTAAAATGCTAATTCGACCAACATCAATGATTAACTAAGATTCGTTCGATCAACCAAATTCAATTAAACCAAGGGGGAGAGTAAACTTGACTGTACTTCATCGTACATTAACTTTAATTAACCGCGCATTACTAATCTAGTTCTAAATCAATCCATCATCATCAAGGTTGGTTAGCGCATTAGAACACATTTTAATCAACCATTCTATCTACCAGGCGCAAGAATCCGACTTACCAATCAATCACAATCAATGATGCATCTAGCTAAATCAATAGAGTCTACGATCATTGATCTTATCATAGAGTAATCAATTTTACAAAGAGAGCGGAAAGGTTTAATCATTCTAGATTATTTTACTTACAGTCCTAACACCAACATGTTAGAACCATTTATTTTATCATGACAAAATCTCAATTATGCTATAAGTAAAGAAGTGTCTTGTGTGTATCAATTCTATATTTACTAAATGACAATAAATCTATAGTGTTATTACATTAAGTAACAAAAGATGTGTCAATTACATTTGTTAATTATATGCTACAATCAATGTAGAAAATTAATGCTCACAAATAAGGAAGGATTATCCAATATCCAACACAAAATATCTCTTAAGGGTCACTTGTTAACTTATCAAGAATGACACCAAGAGTTCTTTAGCTTCCCAATTTGTTAGTATAACAAAGCACTTAGAAAGACATGTCTTAAGGATAGATTGAGGTTGAGGGTTTAAAAGTTGAATAAAAGATAATACACCCATAAGCATAATCATTCCAGAGCATCTCCTCTATACACCAAATCATTATTAGATATAAGAAGTTCATATTAATCCAATAGTTGACTTTACTAAAAGCAATGTACCATCATAATTATTCACATAACCACACATGTTATCCCTAGCAAAACCTTAAGGTAATTAGTTGCAAACTTTTTTGCAAGTCGACTTAATCACTGACTTAGCATTGACCTGACTATGACAAACAATTAAATTAAAAGAGTGTAAAGTGATAGTCAACATTACTAACAATAGAAGGTCAACAGATTGTCTAGCTGAAGTGCTAGAATGAACTTCTGAAGTGTTGGAATAACCTCCATACCATAGTACAACTAATATCATAATGTTGCTATTACTAAACTCAGGCTTAATGCAGTGTACTCCTTATGCTAAAAAGATAAATAAATTAAACACACTAAGAGACCCATGCCAATGATTTCACTCTCATCTAAAATCTGGACTATTCTACAGGCAAGAAGGTTTGAAGCGCTAAAGGAATTATGGAATCCAAAAGAAGGACTTTAGGATCATGTTGTACATTCTAGATAAGGATAGTCTCCTTACTTACACAGGAAGACACCGGCAGAAGGACTGCAAACAGCCTTCTGAGAACAGATTTGAAAGGGTCCAAGCCCCAATTTTGAATATGTTGGTCAAAAACTAGAAATCAGGGTTATTAAATGTCCATTTACCTTAAGCGAATTTAGAAAAACATCTCTTCCATCCCGGGCGTTAACTTGTCATTCACAAACATGGAATTATTCCTTGAATCTTGAGCAAAAGTTTAACTTGAACTCCAATTCTTGTTGTCCAGATTGAACCATAGCATTTTCTTTCAGATTTGGTTAATAAAAGACTGTAGTGGTTGTCGGTTTCCTCCCAACAGAAATTAAGTCATGCTTGATAGCAGTACACTAAACCATTCATCTCCGAACTCCAATTTCAAACAAGGCGTTGAAGTTAAAATTGGAACGCTCGGTTTAATATAGGTGAGAAGGGCATTGGGAGAAAAGTGATTGAAGTTGTTGCCAAAACCCCAATGACTCTGGATGGTCTAGTTGGATAAAGGAGGGCGCATCACATAAATTCCACTGGAGAAGGGAACCGTAGACCACGGGGGAGGGAAGTATTGAGATCAAAAGCGAAAATTTATTTTGGTTTACTTCTGAAGAAGGATAACCCACGCCCGTGACAGAGGATGCTCAGGCAGTTTTACTGTGCACAAGATAACTTCACGCTACCACAGGAACTCCACGCGCGTTCCACCACTGGGATCCCTTGTATACCTTCCATGAGGCACATGTCAAATCCACAGCCCAGAGGTGAAGTTCCATGCCTCACGTGTTTCCAAACTTGAATTAAATGGTTGAAAACAAAAAAACTGAAATTGTGTGCTGGAACCCAACTGGATAAATTAAACATCACTGTTCTAAGTCGAAATCAATTTCACAGATCAGGAACAAGTTCCCAAATCCCTACACCATCGAAATTTGGTCTATGAAAAGGAATTTGCCGAGTTTAACACCGCAGCTCTGGGTAAACTACGTTGCCCTAACCAAGAAAACGCCCCACAATTGGTCGGTCGAGGGAAACATTTTTAGGAATGAAATAATAGCACAGAGGTAATTAAATGGAACAAACCCTTCCAACCAACAATATTCAACATCGATCGAAGGTAAAAATTTCATCTCAGAATATCGAATAAAAGAAAAAGATGGCAGCAAAAGACAGGGCTAAGGCCATAATGATTTCAAGCACAAAGTTAGATTCATCTCTTCCAAGCAAAAAAAAAAACGCAGACAAACAAAAACGTAAGGCACAACTGGAGATCGCATAGAACCAAGGAAGGTCGGAAATGCCGAGGTCATAATTTTTTTTTATCCAATACCAACTTGCAACAATAGAGTTAAGAAGAAAATTTTTATATCCATCACACAAAGAAAATCGTCGAAGAATAGAAAAAGAAAACCAGTCATTCTGACGAGAACCCAAGCAGATTTAAGTCAATATTTTTTTTTATCTCACCAAGACAATATACAAATGTTGATAACATTAAGAGAGGGTCAGGGTCCTAATACCTTATATACGGAAAAAATGGAAAGTGTATCGTTGCCTGATCGCCTGCTTCGAGTGTCATTTGCGCGCTCCATGCCGCTCCCGCTCACCGACTACCGAGACTACACCGGTACCTCCCAGCCAACGCTAGGGGTACTCTTCTTCCCCCTTATCCCCCCAAGCCGCAAAGGGGCCACACACTATCCAGATGGTACGTCTACCTCCCAGCTCGCCTTGCAAGGCCGAGCTACCACTCCTATCCGAGATGGGAAAACCCAACTCCCCACAAGTAATCAGTCAAGTCAATAATCCAGCAGCATAATGTTACGCTAACCGTCGATCCCCTTCTTCCTTCTCCTCCCTCTCTTTTATAGAGTTTTATCCCTTTCATTCTTTCCCTAAATCTCATTTAAATTAATTTTCAATAAAAATCTTCTAATAATCTCCTTCGTACAAGTGTCGTTCATCCCCCACATTCCTCCATTAATTATTTTATTTAATTTATTAATTTGTCTTATTTCCCTCACCCACCTAGAGTTACTCCTATTTTTACTCCTAGGTGTCCCTAGATTCCCTTACAGGCTTTAAATACTTTCCCTAAAATGAAGTTGCTAATTTAGTTCAATTTAGAAGGTTCTTAATTGCAGATTCTTTACTAAGTTGACCTCGCCTTTTACCATAAGTTCCCCTCTTTCCCTTTTGTGTTACCTCCATCCCCTAGTTTCCTAAATTTTATAAATTCCCTCTTTCCCCTTTTTATTAGAGCTAAAAACGACAGTTGCAATTTAACCCCTTTTTCCCTTCTATTTTATTCCACATCTTTTTAAACTATCAAAATTTAAAAATAATTAATTTCCTCTTTATATTTTATATCCACGGCTTTTAATTATTTTCTTACTCTCTTCATTTTACCCCAAAAATTCATGAAGACCAAATTATTACTTAAATGGTTTTTATTTTAAATTTTACTATTTTAAAATTTTTAGAGATGTTTTCTCAAGGGTAGACAAAATTTTACCACTAGCAAAGTTTCAGACTTAGGACTTACATTCTGAACTGGGCGACATTAAATTAGGGGATTTGTTTTAAAATTTCTTAATGTGTTAAATGTCTTAGGGCCATCTAGGTTCAACCCTCTATCATCATCAACGCGACGTGCCCTTTAGGACACGCTAGTTGCTCCAAGGGTGCCACTCACCTCATTTGTTCCTTTGCGTGACGTGCCCTTCAGTATGCACCACGTGCTCCAAGGGTGCCACTCGCCACTTGACTGATTGGTAAACATCAATAACCCCTAGAGTCAACACTCCACCAGGTGAACTTGTGGGAGACTAAGGGATTCTAAGGAATAAGGCACCCGCCTTATTGTGTGCCCCTTAGAATCATCGTGAGTGACTGTCGCAGTCGGCCCTCACGGCATCGTGGGTCCTCTCGAGCTAGGTAATCGTTAACCTACAGTTTGAGCCACGATGGGAGTGCTAGTAGGCTATGGCAGGGCTATTGTCCACACCTCTCCCTCAACCTCTCTGGTAGTCGTGTGTGTGGCCCCTTTACTCCATATGTGAGACTGGTTGGCAAGCTATCGTCAACCTGCATCATCAACAATCATGTCAGTCATGTCCACACCATATCATCTAATCAAAGGTACTAAAATCACAGAAAAACAATCAAACCCCAATAACACACTCCCTGACTCGATCTGGAGTCCAAGGGTTCTGTCGATGCCTCTGCATCCTCAAGGTCCAAAACCTTGCACACTCAATAAAACTGAGTCAATAGTACATGTCTATGTCAATGCAGTAAAACATCATGTCATTTATCATAACGCATCATAATCAAGGACAAATGTTTTAATATCATAATAGTCTGGATCACTTGCGAGCAAGTGTCCTCAAAGAATAAGTTTTCTCAGTGCGCCAGAGCGAGATGTTACATTGTGATCCATATTTGTGTCATATACACATGAGAGGTACCATTTCACACTTTTTTGAGTCATGAGAAGATCATGCCTTGAATGCACTATAGTCCTTGTAAACATCTATTGGATTTGGATTCAATAAAAACATAAAATTTTGGCTATATCCAATGCCTCTCCATTTCATTTAACCAAGCTCCTAATGTGAACATGAAAATACATTATTATAGGTGGAAAACCTATGAGATATTTTTTTCCTTTAAGAAGATAATGGTCCACTGAGGTTAAAAAAGGATAGTACTTCATGTAAACCAAGCTCCTAATGTGAACACGAGAATACATTATTATAGGTGATAAACCTAAGGGATATTATGTTCCTTTAAGGAGATAATGTTCCACTAAGGTTAAAAAAGGTTGTTACATCATGGAAGGAACACACTTTACAATACTTCATAAATGCTTGGAAGTCACCATTAGCAAAGAACCCTAGGAGAATCAAGTGGATATTTTTCCTACTTCTTACAACATTAGGGACATGTATTTTCAAGACACAAGAATGGTTATCTATATTTTATTTCCTAAATAAGATATTTATGTTCCTCTTCCCATGCATGAAGAAATAATTTTGAACATGAACATTGATGGTGCCAAATCTAATTAGAGATATGGTGTTAGTGTTGGAGAAATTTACGTCTTCTGTTTTTTGGGTTAGAATCACAATAGATCAAAACCCAAGGAAACTTCTCTCAGACTCTAATTAGATAGTTAATTAAAAATAACTACTTACAATAACTAATTTTTGGAAGATATGAAGGAGAACATATCAAGAATACCACATTTGAAGTAGCTCCCATTTAAGGTCTTTTGCTTCAGGACTCATTGAAGACAATCTTCTGAAAATCCTGCAAACAAATACGTATGGAACTCCAAATAGGTAGTTATCTGTTAACTAAATAAATATAACTAGTTCAATTTAGAAGTTAGATTCAAAACAATATTCATATAATATTATACAAAACATGAATCAACACAAAATATGGACGAGAATGAGATATCGTTTATTGATAATAGGAAAAGGGGTTGGTTACAACCTATAACCGTTGTGGCACCGTCCCAGAACTAGGCTCCAAGGTCCTCCACCAAAGAATGAAGATGTATAGGAGTGCCTCCAAAACTCTGCACTCTAGGTGGTCTAAGGAAGAAAAAATTGTTATTCATAAGATAAGGATAATGAAAATTCTAGAAATTAGGGTTTCCAGATTGGGGGGACAATCTCAAACACTAGCAAAACATGGAACATGCAAAGACAATATTCAAAATGCTAGGATACTAATGAATTTATTGGATATTCTCTTCCTCCAACTCAAGGCTCTATTTTAATTTTGATGGTTGGAGTTGTTATGTACACGATTTAGGAAGTTAGGGAATGGAAAAACATGTAAAATCTATACGAAATTTCATGATTATATTTTTTTGAGCCAAAATTAACATGTACGTGGGTTTCTAATAAGGAACCCACATATGTACGTGAGTTTCTTTAAGTAAAGTCACATACACTTTGATAATTGGGGTTTTTGAATAGGCTTTTGTGGATGAAAAAGGGGATTTAAGTCTTGTAAGTAGGGAAAGGGATGTAACATATGAAAATGAGTAATCATATGCATGTGTAGTGGAAAATGACGCTATTATAGATGTCCCCTAATGTGTGAGGTGATATGGGTAATTGATGTCTGAAATACATTACAAAAGTCATGAGATAGTGGAGTGGCCATTGGGTAGGTGTGTTTGAATACCAGTCCCAAAACAATACCTACAACAAAAACAAGTAATATACTATATTCTCAAGTCATGCATTCCCATGCTTGAGTGTGTTGTAAGCATTTTTGCCAAATCAAGTACACTACGGATCCATGAATGATAAAAATATAACTGATGTCCATGTCCATAAAAAATACACACAGTAGATCCATGCAAATATAGATCATAGCCATGAATAGATACAAAGCAAAGCTATGTCTCAGGATCAAATTAGAGGATATATGAAGCCAAGAAAGTGAACAAATTGATCCTCTGCAATTACCAATGTCACTGAGGGTGGTGCAATCAATATAACTTGGGTAGGAGCACAAAGAGGGGATTCTCGTACTTCACCCGAAGTATTCAATCCGACGGTCATGGTATGAGTTTTCAGTATGAGAATAAATGAGTTGAAGTTGAACACAATGAGACACCATTTGATTATTTTTCATTGATGTATACCATTAAAAAATGTGAGAAAACCAACCGATAATGATAATGGGTGTCAAGGTACCTAATACAATCTAGCAAGTGTGAATAGAGGATCTGATGTCGAACACCTAATATAATATATTGATTAGGAGACATTGATGTATTCCCACTATCAATAGTGAGGGAACCTTCCACTAATGACTGCAATCCCAAAGTTACTAATAAAAATCTAAATCCATGTCCCATAGAAATACGTGTTGAAGTCGATAGGAAGATATCTTCTAGAAGAAACGAATTAATGAATCCTCAATCCTATGGCATGAGGAGTAGCAGAAGGCCAAATATTTTGGAAGGACGCGGATGAAAACATTGTAATAACCACACCGACATATGAATCTTGCATGCACCAGAAGGAATAGCACATGATAGAGACTCTTTGAATAGTATCCAATGTTGTAGAATACTGACAAAGATGAGGAATCCACCAATGGGGTCAAATGGAAACCAAGGTACCACACAAATCCCTATGTGTGATGATGGTTGTTGACTTTGAACACAAGGGAAACTGGTCAGTTAATGACCAAGATGATTTGTCATATTCTAAGCACAAGTTCACTTATAAATAATGGAAATAGGCCTAGGGTGCAACTCTAGATCATACTCTAAGAGAAATGAGTCATAGTTGATAAGAGGAAACTAGCAAGTGAGAAGTCAATGAGGACCTTCCATACTGGCATGAGTGAGAATGAAAGATACTTGTGAAACTGAGAAATATTTGATTGACATAGGATGGTTGACCTAGAAAGAGAATCTTTATGCATCATGAACGACACAGGTTGACTTCCCTTGAATAAAGACACGACAAAAAATGTGACTTAGGCAAAATGGACAATAAAATGAGATACACCTATGACATAGGAGGTGTCAACAAACACTTGATATAACTGGAAGAAAAACCTGCCGAAGGAGATTCAACTCAATAACGAGGAAGGGTATCCAAATGCCATACTAAACCCATATTGATGAGATAAGTAATCATGATATTGTGCACTGTTTAAGGGAGACATGAGTAGATACCATATAAATAACGTGACTCATTCCCATCCTTTTTTTCTTTTTTTTTCTTTTTCATGTTGCAAGTCGTGAAAAAGAATGAAATAATGCTATATTAGAATGGAGGAAACGAGCATCATGGGTAAGAAAACTAACTCCAAGTGCAAGGAACATACATATTCTCAATGCAAGGAAACACATGCAGGATATGGATTCTCAAGGGAATTTTCCTCCAGGGATAAAGTGTAAATTCACAAAAGAAAACAATTGAATGGGGAAGTGAAGGATCACATGCCCCCATTGGAAACACCACCTAATAAATTACTGACACCTTGTCTCGAGAAGGAAAATACGATTGTAAAGATTCCTTATCATAAGCAATTGAACATCAAGGATAAGATGCCACATAATTCACCCGTGGAAGGGAAGAGTCTACTCGAACACTAGGAAGTTACAAAAGGGAAACTTGAGCTAAATATGAGCTAGGATGGTGATTATTGGATGAAATATGATCAATAGTGACAATGCTTCCACTATGAGTAAAATGAATCACATGAAAGAGCGTAGACAATAAAACATTCATCACATATACATAATCACACCCAGAAAGGATATTAAAGTAAAAAGGGCCTGACACCACTTAAGTATCAACAAGGACAGTATTTCCACCAAACATGATAGGAAAGTAGGGAATAATCCCCAAACATTGACTAGGTCTTCTGTCGAAAGGAAACAACTCACTTGTAGATGAAAAAATCTTGGGAAAACCTAAATCTTGCCTTGATAAGGAGGATAAAATATTTGTAGATGATCCTTCAAATATAATGCATTGACTAATTCTTTTCAATATAGATTAACCAAAACCTTTATCTAGAAAGGTGTGAAAGAATGAAGGATGATGCAAGAGCATCGTCATCAACGTTTAATGAGGCCAAGTGGAGGACAACTCAAAATCCAGCGCACAGATTCAAATTGATTTGGATTCCGAGGAGAGTGCATCATTTTACTACTTTTGAAAGTATTATAATTAAAGACCCTTTAATTTTTTGAGGCTTGGGCCATTGATCGAGATTGCAGGAGATTTTAATCGCCTTAATTAGCTGTAGGATTGTACATATATCGAGCATCGACTCATATCTAGGTTGTAATTACCCATTTATTGTACTAAGCCTTAGTGGTAGAATGCTATAATTATGATTTGAAAGGATTAGAGTAGTTGAAAGGAAGGCTCGAGAAGCCCCTCCATGTATAAATGTATGTAGTCTATGCCCAAAAGAGGTTGTTGAGGATTATTGTGATTGTTGTTGAAGAGTGTTGTAATTGCGGCTAAGGAGTATTGTAATTGTTGTTGAATTTAATTGTTATCTTGTTGGAGAAGAGAAGTTGAGAGCTGCAAAAATACTTTGTAAATGTTTTTTTGAAGGAATATAATAGAGGAGATTTGCTCCAAATGTCTGAGTTTTCTTATCTCTGAGTTTGTTGGGTAATGTTCTGTTATCTATGTTTTCCATGTTTTATATTCATGTGTGTATTTCATGATTGAGTGAATGAATCTTTGATGTTCTATAAGTTTCAATTGTTTCTCTTCTAAAATCCTAGTGCAAGGAGTGCATAGTGGCCATGCAAGGAGTGCAAAGGCAAAGTCATTTTCATACTCAATAGCTTAGAAGAGGTAGATTGAATTTTATAGGGTGAGTGAAAGGAGTGCATATATATTCATCTGAGTATAAAAGATTGAGGAGACTTGTGAAAGGTGTGCATAGGTCCAACACTTAGTCAAGTGTTGAAATATTCTCAAGGTGAGAAAGCGTAAGCAGTGCACGAGATATTTTCTAAGTTTCAAGCTCAGGAGAAGTAGTGCAAGGCATGCGCTATATCCTAAGTCTTTTAACGTTGACAAAGCTCAGGAAGGATAGAGAAATTCATCTCTCGAAAGAAATAATTCATTTTCCTTGGAGGACGAGCACACAAGATCCATTCAGAGGGAGAATGAGATTTTCACGTCCATCATATCTAGAGGAAGTGCACGGGTCTTAACCCTTGAAGTCCTTAAGACTTTGCGAGTTTGGATATTTCCGTCTGTTGAGCATAAAGCAGGAAAGTTCTCTGAGTTCCTTGAGCCAAAAGTCAATCTGGGCCATTGGTAGTGGAGGGACAAGTGTCCTACGATCAAGCATGGTTCGAAAGTCCGACTATATGGAAAATTTGAGGTGTTAAGGGGAGAGCATGAGAAACTCTCGAAGGCCGGAGTAAATCTCGACCACCCATGGTGTGAACACGTGGATCGTTTATTAAGACCCTTCATGAGTTCTCCATTTCAACGCTTCGAAGGATTCGAGGTGTTGTATTGGGAAAAGTTGTGAAGACTGGAGAAATGAGTAAATAAAGACAATCGATCTGAGGTAGACGACAATTGTCCCATCTACTAGTTCTGAGTTCACGAATTCAGAGGAATTGTGTGTTGGAGTAGGTAAAAATATCTAAGTTTGGAGTCCCTAAGTCCATGTGAGTCATAGATCTCGACGCTTATTGAGATCCGTTGATCTCCTCCGTTGTTCAACCATTCGTGTAATTCAGAGTTCGGGAGGATTGTAGTATATTATTTTTTGAACTCCCGAAGCCCGAAGCTTCGAAGTGGTGGAGTTCCTTCCATTCAAATGTTTAGCTCACAATTGTGTCCCAAAGTCATGAGGATTCCTCCACAAAAGTGAAAACACCCTTGTGAGCTTGAATTTGCGCCCAGGGGGAGGAGTAAAGGCCCGTGCCACATCGTTTTTGAGGGTTTAGTAGGATCCCGAGAGATAATTAAACTCCTTACTGTGAACGATCCTTAGACTGAGAGGTCATGCGAGCCCTAGGAGGTGATGGGAGTTTTCATCAAAGGAGAAGCTCAACAAGATCATTCAAATAAAAGGAATCCATCACAAGACTTGGAGGGAGAAGACTCGGAAATAATGGCATGCTCCTTTGTTCAGAAGGTACTGAACTAGAAATGCTTAGGATATGGTGAAAAGATGTATCACTCCCTAATATAAGGGCGGGATTGACTGAAGATCACATCAGTGAGATCACTTCCTTATACATTTCACTCTCCAAGACAAGAGTGTGATCAACTGAAGATTGTATTGGCATGACCACTTCCACAACCACTAGTTAAATAGTTTGTTGGGAAACCGATGATGTCTCAGAACTAGAAGGGCCTTCAGACCAGAACCATTCTCTTCATACCTCTGAAATCCCAGGGCACAAATGAGTATGGTTCTCTCCTTTGTAAATCTTACAAGGGAAATTGAACTTGCTTCTGATTCATCTAGGATATATGCTTGTCTTCAACATGACTCATAGAGGTTGTTGACATATATCCAACATTACAGGCTCTCGCTCCCAACATGACTTGCAGAGGCCGATTGTGTGTCCCCAACATGACTATCAGAGGCTGGTTGAGTGTGACTAGCAGAGGTTAGTGACATGAATCCAACATGACTCGCATAGGTTGGTGACTCGACCAAAATATCACTAACAATGACTAGACTTTTTATCCCAACATGACTCGCAGATGATGGTTTCTTATCTTGAACATGACTAGAAGAGGTAGAGGCATGTATCCAACGTGATTAGCAGAGGTTAGTGACTTCTTCTACTTACCCTTCCTCTTCCTATTCCTTTTATACTTTTGGTTACTATTAGAAATACTTTAACCATAAGAAGAAGAAGGAGTAGACTTCATAGATGCAGAAGGTAAAGGATCAACATCCATACGATACCCATCACATAAGGTGTTTATCTGAGAGTAATCCACAACCAAACCAATAGTCCAACATTCATCCCAAAAATGTTTAAAGTAACCATCAAAAAGTAATGTCTCCTATTCACCACAATTTTTTCTTTGTATTTTATTTAATAATTATATATATAT
>ML790483.1:75808-127495 GCA_009831015.1 Picea engelmannii
TTTTGTTAAATTATTTCTTTTATATAGATATACTATCTCTGTTTTATCATGCACATTGTTTCATTTCTTAATGCAACAATCAATATATATATATATATATATATATATATATATATATATATATATATATATATATATATATTACCTTGTTGCTTTTCTTGTGCAAATAGAGTTCATTATTTTGTCCGTGCCATCTTACTACATAAAGAAATCTTCTGGAACATTTACCAAGTAAACAAAGGGTTTTTCAATATCAAACCATAAAAAGATTTAGAATAAGATCTTTTACCTCTTCTGCATGCACATTTATATATAAAGAAAGGAATTAACTTCTCTACATTACATGCTTTGATATTATTTTATAATTACTTCATGTCTATTACCCTTTTTAACGTAATCAACCATAGAAAATATATATTCAATGTTTCTCTATTATTTGATCCTCTACAAATTTTCAGCTTTCTTCCAAACTTGAAACTAATTGAATAGAAAACAAGTTCTTCCCTACCATAGAATAGAATAGCCAAATTACTTTCTCCTGTCACCTCCAAGTCAAAACCATTATTCCATAGGGACTGCAAATTTCAATAACTTTGTCGAGAGAAATCACAGTTGACTCTTTCTCAAAACTATCAAACTCAAATATTTGTCGCAAGTACTCAACAACCTCCTACCTCCTCTATACTTGTCTCCCCCTTTGTATTAACAAATAGAATAATAGCTTGCCTAGGTATTTTATTTCCAATTTATCCTCATCCCTAACTATAGGGAATCTTCTTGGCCTAACTTTGTGCTAGCTTGTTCCCTCACATACCACATATTTGGGAGTAGGTTTACACTTTCCCTCATGGACAACATTTACTATGGTGATTTTTATCCATTTTCACTCTCCCATTAAATAACGATTTTCTCTTTTATAAGTGGATTTTCTTTTCAATTAGTCTCTAGATAAAAATAAAATATATTAAAAATAATATTTAAAAAAATTATTCCTCATCATAAATATTCATGATGATATACCTTTACCATAAGTATTTATCTCTAAAAAAATCTTTCTCAACATAATATGACCCAAATCAAAAATATTCAAATACTCAATAACTAAGGGATATTACAGAAGGGGGGGTCCAATGTTTCCAAAGAATGGAAAAAACAAAATAATTCCCTTGGGAAGGGGTCCTTTGGTTGACATCCCCAATAACTTTGGCCATGATGTTCTTATGCACAGGTTCGTCCCTTGTAAGATTGTTCATGTCCGAAAAAGTCTCACACACTGACTTTGGTGAACCAGTGGTATAAAAACCTATGCCTTCTAGAAGACGACTCCTGTCCTTCAAGAGAAAGACTAGGGTTCCTTCTCAACTAGCAAAGTGGTTGGTCGACCACCTTGAATAAATGATCCAAAAGTAGTGATACTAACACAAACTAAGGCCAACTATACAAAAAATCTCTCCACTAAAAAGTCTTAAGATAAACATCGCAAGAAAACAACTTCTCCACCACTTTAGCCCAAGTGGATAAGGTATTGATTCCAAAGCAATAAGAAAGTTGAAAGGGACCCTCCATATATTGGAATAGGTTGATTAAGTCCTGAGACCGATGAACAAAGGAGTGAGGATCAATTCTTGTGACCTCCAATGACCAGCCTTATCTGGTGCACCTACCCGCACTTTATGGGCCACCCTCCAAAAATATTGAAAAAGTGTTATACAAAATATTCCCCAGGTACCACACGAAATGACCCACGGAAACCTCTGAGATTCCTAAGAAAAACAACTAATGTCACCAACTCGTAGTCAGGAGGGGTACATTCAATAGTTGATATCGAATGTATGGGAAGGGTAACTAATCCCAAATCCTCAAAAGTGATAACTCTCATAGAGGTAAGGGCAATGATGAAACCCCCAATATACGATTTCTCCACTACGCTCAATTAAGCTTCGAAGGGGTTATCTCCTTAGCTCTCTTTGCATGACCTTGTTTTTGAATAATGTGTGAGAGGAGCTTCCCTCGTATACTTATATGATAGTTTTTTTTGGACTCTCCCTAGGTCATACTTCTATGTTTGTTTACCAACATTGGAGAGTTATCTTTCCAATCCTAATCCATGTCCCTATCCCTAAACTTGTTTGTAAACCCTACAAACAAAGTTTAGTAAATTTTAAATTTAACATTCATTTTAGTGGCTCTTTCTTAATGAAATGATACATAATTGAAACTTATGTTTCTTGAGACTCTTGGAAAAGTTAAACTCATAATAACATTGATAAATAAAACTTTACACTAATTCTTCAATGAAAAAGAGTTTCAAAAAATAAAAAATACATGAACACTCCAAACCTTGAAATGTAATCTTTTCTATTTCTGATGGAAAATGCACAATGCAACTTTCAAAATGAGACTAAAAAAAAATCCTATGCGGATATCTTTTTCTTTTTCAAAAATAAAGCAAAACCAAGCAACAAAAAGAAAGAAACCTAACAAACAACAAACTAGGGTTTTGCCATTTTCATTTTATTTCTACCGAAAGAAAATTTAACAAAAGATGATAAAAGAAAGGTTTTTTTTTCCTTTTATGTTTTAAAAATTCAATGAAAACACAAAAGAAAAGTATAAAATTCAATTTTAAAAAATGATTGCAACAACGACCAGAAAATTGAGATCCTCAGAACAAGACTAGTCTTATAGTCATGCAATCCAAGGGATAACAGGGAGACAAATATGGATCAATATTTTTTTTTTCCAATCAAATTTAAGGCCTTCACAACCTCCTATAGGCCACAAAATGTTTCAGGACCAAATTCCCCAAAAAAGACCCTCAAACTAGTTGGAGGGCTTCAGAAAGGTTGAAAAACAAGCAAAACGTCTCTTTTTTGGAGGTGTACTCGACTCTCCACTGCAGGTCATGTATATAATATTATGTACACGAATTTATTCAAGAAATTCATGTATGTACATGGATGTACTCAAGTAAACCTATGTACGCTCAATAAAAATCCTTTAAACTTGAGGGAGGAGGGATGTAAGACTCAAAAAAGGTAAGGGAAATCAAGTAAATTATGAGCCAAGGCTCAAAACATAGAAAAATATCCAAAAAGAAATGCAAACAAAAAGCACCCCTAATGAACTAAAAATGGAGATTCTCTAGTGGAGTCTCTAATTCTATTACATAAGTTTATGTCCTATGATTTTTGGGTCAGATACACAACATATCAAAACCCAAGGAAACTTCTCTTAGACTCTAATTAGATAGTTAATTAAAAATAACTACTTATAGTAACTAAATTTTGGAAGACATGAAAGAGAACATACTGGTAATCCTACGTTTCAAGTATATCCCATTTAAGGTCTTTCGCTCTAGGACTCATTCTAGACAATATTCTAAAAAGACTGCAAACAAAGAGTATGCAACTCCAAATAGGTAGTTACCTGCTAACTAACTAAATATAACTAGATAAATTTAGAAGTTAGATTAAAAAAAATATACATATAATATTATACAAAACATGAATCAACACAAAATATGGATGAGAATGAAAGATCCTTTATTCATAATAGCAAAAAGGGTTGGTTAGAACCTATAATTGCTGCAACATGGTCCCAGAACTAGGCTCGAAGGTCCTCTACCCAAGGCTGAAGATGTATAGGAGTGCCTCCAAAAATATTCACTCTAGCAGGTCCAATGATGACAAAGGTGTTCTTCTTTACAAGATAAGGATAATGCAAATTTTGGAAATGAGGGTTTCCAGGTAGAGAGGACAATCTTAGACACCAGGGAAATAAGGAACTTGTAGGACTATCCTCAAAATGCCAGCATAATGATGCATTTCTTGGATCTTCTCTTCCTCAATCCCAAGTCTTTATTTTATGCTCCATTTTGATGGTTTGATTTTTTATGTACTGGCTTTAGGAAGTTAGGGAACAAAAAAACCTCTAAACACTGTTGGAAATGTTGAGATTATATTTTTTTGAGCCAAAATTAACATGTACACGGGTTTATAACAAGGAACCTGTGTATGTACGCGAGTTTCTTTAAGTAAAGTCCCATACACTTTGATAAATGGGGTTTTTAAATAAGATTTGAGGAGGAAAAATGGGATTTAAGTCCTGCAAGTAGGGAAAGGGATGTAACATAGGCCAATGAGTCATCATATGCATGTGTAGTGGAAAATGATGCTATAACAACTAGGTTCTTTTTATGTGATCCCAACGGGAAGGACATCCATTTCTCTTTCTGATTATAGTTTCCAAATACCAATAAAATGGTTCAATGTGAATAATAATTTCAATGCCTCCAAAAGGATCTAGACTTAGGAATATGTCATTTACTAGTTAGTAGTGATTGAAAACTAGTGAACTGGATTCCAAAGAAATATGTGCTTCAAAACCCCAATTACTAACGAAAGGGTAAGGAACTTAATGAGAATATTTTGTATTTCAGCATTCTAGTTATACCTAGGGATATGAAACACATACAAAAGTACATGTTGGAATAGAAGGCTATGTAGGTTCATCACATCTTTGGATCTTATAAAGAGAGTTAGTGGATAATGGATAATCAACTAAGATATTTGAATGAGAACTCAACTAAGTGGTCAACTAAGGGTTCATCATACATTTGGATGATAAAATAGGAATTCAACTAGTTATATGGTTAGAGTAAATAAGTAGACTAGTGTGTAGTACAAATCAAAGATCATTGTTCTTCTTATGTTCCCTCACCAATCTATGTGGACCTCAACTTTCCCACTTCAAGGGAATACGTTCTATAAAATGATGGCCTTACACATTGATAGAAAATTACAACAAGTGTGTATTATATGTGTTTTTCTAATCTCATTTTTTTGTAGTTTTCATTATGCAATTTTTTATGGATAATCTACATTGTTTGACAATTTTTCAACATTTCAAACTTGTAAACATATTTCATATTCAGGAAAATGAGGTAATATTGAGATTTCACTCTTTCCTGCAACAAGTACGAATATGTACTTCTTTGATAACCTATTTCTCGTCCACGTTGGATTTAGTAATTTCTACCCCTTTATTGGTGGATTAAGGAGATATAATGACTTCTTGCCTCAATTCCCCCATATCTATTTACATTATTAGGATGCTTGGTGATATTAAGTGCCTCTCTCACCTGATGTTTATAATAATGGTTTTTCTTAGACACGATATTGGTGTCTCAATATCAATGTGGTGACATGTATGTATTGAGAGGTAATTTAAGGTCGAGCTTCAAGTGTGTTTGTTGTGAATATCATATACTCCTTCATCCTCACTTGAAAAGTGTGGCATGTTTCATGTATCTAACAGTTTCCACATGAACATGAAATCTTGTAAAATCCTTTTTGTTTCCTTGGATCTTTGTTGTCGTTCTTTGATTTCATTAATTTACTCATCGTACAATGAGGTTTGAATACAATCATAATATTCTTATTTTTAACAATACCCACAATCTTGTTTGCAACAACATAAATATAGGGAAAGAAAGATTGTATGGATTTTGGAATATTCCATCCCTATTGTTAATAACTCTTATTCCTCTTAAATTTTCAATGGATTTCCTCATAAACCATTCTTTATAACAAATTCCATTGAAAACTATGACTAGGTTTGTTCTTTATTACCAATGTGCGCTTCAACTTAAATCACGTAGGCCCTAGTGGCCCATTTTCCAATGAAACGCATTTTCAAAGTAGGGTGACGATGATAATTATCATGAATATATCCTTCTATGTGTGATTTATTTCTATAAATCTAAAGATAATATTTACCTTAGAAATACTTTACCAAGAAAATTATCACCAAAAAATTATCACCAAATAGATACCTATTATTACCTTGGCCAACTTTATTAATCCAAGCAAGTGAAGCTACTTAAGAAAAATTACAATGGAGTTCACCAAGAATTTAAATATTATTCATCATATTAAATATCATAGGAAAATACCATGCACTTATCAATACCATGGGCCCATAAAATACCTATGGTAACCTCATTAATCACTAATTCAAAATGTTAACCCACTCTTGACCAAGCCAAGATTAACCTTACACAAGTACTATGTGATGTGTCGATGGATGACTACAAACTTTTATTAAGAAATTATTCATAATTTGACAAGAAATTTATTGAAGATGGGGTGAAGAATACCATTTTATCATAGAATGGTAGAACAAGAATGAGGTTTCTTCCCATGATAGAAAAAACACCTGACATTGACAAAGTAGTGTTGTGTTACATAGAAAATTGTATTTTAAAAAGAGATAAGAATGAAAAGTGTTATTTTCTACTTATACCTAAAGATGCCAGATTTGAATTTAAGAAGAGATAAATGAAAATGGATTTTAAAGAGTTGATGAATTAATTTAAGAAATTTATGTTTAATGAAATTTTGAGGGGAATACCACCCAAGTATTTTTTGATAAATTAACTTGATCCTAGATTAAACTTTTCCAAGCACACCACATAGATTGAGTCTAGTGGAGAGTGAGGAGATAAATATGAAAATTATAGAGGTGGTGGACCGAAGACTGATCAAGTAAAGTTTGAGTACCTATGCAATACTTTTTATACTAGAATCAAAGAAAGTAGTAGAGTGGAGGATGCCATTGATTTAAGGGCCATAACAAGATTGATACTCTTAAGTACTGGGTGCATCGCTATGAATGGAAAAAATAATGGACTAATTTTAGTGGAGGAAAGTACTTCACAAAGATCAATTTGAATAATGGATATTACAAAATCCAAATTTTTGAATGTGATAAGTGGAAGAGACCTTTAAGATTAAGAAAAGGTTGTGTGAATGGTCGGTCATGGAATTTTGGTTGACAAATTTAGCCAAAACTTTATTGATGTTGACGGATGAAGTGTTAAAACCTTACAAGTTCATGGTTTTATATATGGATGCTATACTCAAGTTCAATAAGAAAAGAGTGGATCACATTGTGCATTTGAAGAAAGGGTTGGAGTATTTGAAGTGAGAAATTTTTTCATATATTTGTATAAATGCTCTTTGCTGGAGGTATTAGAGTAGTTAGGACTTTTGATATATCAATATGGTTTAAGATAGATATAGTGAAGGAAATATCCATTGTGGAGTATCATATATTGAAGATAACATTTCAGGTAAGGAGCTTTCATGGATCAATGAGATTCTATCAAAAGTTTATTTCGAATCCGAGGAGAATTTCTGCACCATTAACAACATGCATGAGGAAATGCGAGTTTTAATGAAATATAACATCAAAATGAGGTTTTGATCCATTGAAGAAGAAGATTCCCCAAAGTGTTACAAGCAGGTTATGATGCTAGAGAAATAATGATTTGAGAATTCCTTAGGTATAAAAGAAATTCCATTGAATTATTTAGTGATAATATGAATGAATGTAAGGTACCAGATCTATTATAATACAAAAAAATATAAATTTTGTAGAGAATAACAAAAAAACAACACAATATATGAAACCACAACAAAAAAACAATATCTTTATTGATCAGAAACAATGTTCACTTATCCTCGTCGGGTAGACCAGTTGGTTGGATCCCCCAAGTCCTTGTCCCTCTATCATGAGTTGGTGGGTTCAATTGTTTGGGTCTGCTGAGGTTAGGAACATTGCATCATGAACGACTAGATGTGTTCCTTTGGGTGGACTTTCAGTGACCTTTTTACGAGAAAAAAAGAAACAATGTTTACTTTCCTCTTTGTGGGGGAAACCTTGAGAAGAGAAATGATCTATTACAATGATTCTCTAGAAAAAAATTCTCATGCCCTCGACTCCTATTTATACTAAATCTATCTACCAAAAAAACAATCTCGAGGAAGATCTTCTAGAAGCGGAAGCTTATGTTAGGTATTCTTACATTTGAAGTATTCTTCCTTATTACTAGGACTTATTAATATTGTCCTTTATTACATGGAAAATATATTATTATACCTATGTGAGGTGTTATGGAGGTTAGGTCCCTAACATGCCCTCCCCCTTAAAAATAACCTTTTCCTCAAGGCTTGAGATGAGAAAATTCATTCAGAATGGTAGATGTCTCCTAGGTGGCATCTGTTGGAGTTGTATATTTCCATTATAGTAACACTTCCTTGATGGTGAATGACACTGATGTTAGTCCAATAGTACTTGTGGTTGTAGCTAGATGGAGCCTTCTTCATCCAGCTCGGGAAGATTGGTTTGAGTTTGGAACTTAGTTCCAATCACCTTCTTTAAGCATGAGACATAAAACACAAGATGGATCTTAGAATGAATGGGAAAAGATAACTAATAGGCCATGTGCCCCACTCGCTTGATAATTGCATACGAACCATAAAATTTGGGCACCAATTTCTGACAATGGTTATCCTTGAATGAAGTCTACTTATAAGGTTGAAGTCAAAGAAACACTCGGTCTCCTTAAAAAAATTGACATTCTAAGAGAATTTCATCAACTTATTGCTTCATGTGATTCTGATCCATGAACAAATTCTATTTGAGGGTACAGAGAATAACCTCTTGAATTGTAAGAGTTTTGTCAACCTCCTGGACCTTTGAGAAACTAGGCATGTATGAGATAATTGAAGGTGTATTTTATCCATATACTGCTTCAAAAGGAGTCATGCGAGTAGATGTATGGTAAGAAGTGTTGTGCCACCATTGAGCTATGGTTAACCATTGAGCCCACTGATGTTTCCTCTTTGATGAAAAACACCTTAAATAGCTTTCCAAACACTTGTTGACAACTTCAGTTTGGCCATTAGTTTGGGGATGAGATGCTGAGATGCAATTGGGTTCCCTATAGCCTAAAAAATTCTTGCCAAAAATGGCTGGTGAAAGTGGGATCTCAGTTAGATACAATAGAATGAGACATGCCATGAAGTTTTAAGATATTATCCATGAAAACTTGAGTCACTATGGATGCGATGAAGGGATGTTGTAGAGCACATAAAAGAGAATATTTGGAAAGACGATCAACCACCACCATGATGATTGAATTATTTCCATATTTAGGTAGGCTCACAATGGAATTCATAGAAATATCGTACCAGCTAGAAGGGGGAATTAGAAGGGGTTGGAGTGTCCCTAGGGATTTGAATGTTTCTCCCTTTTTTCATTGACAGGCATCACATTTAGCTATGAAAGTGTGTATGTCATGTTTCATACCACCCCATAAAAAAGAACGTTTTACCCTTTTGTAGGTTTTGGTAAACCCTGAATGCCCAACTGTAGGTGAATCATGAAGTTCAGAAAGCACCGTGGATTTAAGTTGCGACTGGTTGCTTAAATAGAGACAAACTTTGTAGATAAGATCATTATTGTGCCAAGAGTATCCTAGAGAATTCATAGAATTTTCTTACAATTTCTAGATGAGGTGAGATATTTTGGGATATTGCAACCATTCCTGGAGAGATTCTTGGATCCAATTTTGTCACATACCCACTACGGAGATAAACATTTTCGCTGATTTCTCAACGATCAGAATCCCCAGAGTCCTACGGGGCTTAGCGCAGGCTAGATCCTTCCCATATCCACATCCGCTCACAGGACCTTTTCTTCTTCCACGGCCCGAAGGATTCTAATGTCCTTCTAATTCCTTATCTGTAAAAATATACACCCACATAAACTCTCCACTAAATCTCCCCTTTCCAATCGAGAAATCAGACTTCACAATTCCCGTGACCACGCGTTTGTGTATTGCGTTTCCCTGAAACCCGATGTAAGTCAAACACTGACCTTTCGTGTCCCTATATGGGTTTCTCTTGTCTTGGATTCGACACTTGCGATGTCAATGACATTCGCATTCCCTACCCCCGAACCTCGGTGGACCAAAACACTGACACGTGCCTTGATGGGTTTGCCCTCCTGGTTAAACTCTGGCCCACATGACTGCTAATCCATAAGACCATGGTCTTAGCTCCTGTCGGGATTTTGGACTTCGCGGGATCAAAGTGTATGGACACTTTGTCCTCAGGATCCCCAATCCTTCGATTCCCGATACACCGTTGCGCTGACACACACAAGGGTTGACTCTTCAACGATACCTTTACCTGTTACCTTTTAGGATATCGCGGGATCGCGAATCCTAATGTGAAGTTTCCTTTGGAGCTTCACTTCGCAAAACCCCGATGTGATCTGCCACATGTCCACCTCCCTGATTCCTACGTGGCCTACATTCCTTTAGCCTGTCGGGACGTCGCGTTTCGCGATTTCGCGATTCCCACTGCTATTGTTCCTTTGTTCCTAAGAATCACGAAGTGCCGAAATCCCACTCTTCTCTGGATATTCCGACACGTGTCCTATCCGATATCTACGGCTAGGATTTCCTTGCAATTCTGAGACTCAAAGGTCCCAAATTTCTTAATTTCAGAACTCCCAATGCCTATCCGAATTTTCCCATTTGTCACCTCAAATCCCCAGTATCCGAAATATCAATGGACTCTCCTGATCTCGCTACATGTTCCCAGTTGATGAACGGCTCAGATCATTTCTGGAATTTCCAACATGTATTTTCTCGGCCTCTTGTCCTCCGGATTCGCGAAATACCAAACCCTGATATGCCAATGAACTCTCCCTTTTCGGGACTTTTCCCGAGCTCTTGTATTTACGCCACGCATCCCCTTAAGATGGATGGTTCTGATTTACTCTCAGGGTTTTGGGAATTTCGGTACTCCGATGATAGAAATATTTTGTCAACTCAGAACCCCGGTAGCCGATACACCGACGGGTTGCTCGATCTTTCCCACGTGTCCTCCTATGATGGATGGCTCAGATCTGTTCCAGGGTTTTCACCATGGAAAACCTCGAACTCTTGTCAACAGGAATCCCGATCTCGCGATTCCCGATATCCCTATGGCCATGCCTCTCGTCGGGACATTCAACCTCCTATTCACAAGGACTTAACCCTCATGCATCACTTAACAGATCCAACGACTGTCGGGTTTTTCTAGCTAGGATCTAATGGCTCAGATCTGTTCCACCTCGCGCATTCTTCCACTACTTCATGGATGTGGAAAAATCAACGGTCCAAATGTTCTCATGGATCTTGGGGTCTACGATCCCGATTTCCTCACTATTCATGAAGATAGAGGGAAAAGGGGCAAGGTATGTAACGCCCTTGTTTCTTTCATAAATCTAACGGTCGTGAATGACCATGGGTCTTCCGACAGGATCTCATCTGTGGATTCGTTACTTATCCCTACGCTGCTACCTTGGGATTTTTAAGAGGGTCATTCCTACTCGTATAGGGTTGTTAAGACTTGCGCAGCCAAGTTACAGGTTCTTGGTAAACCTTTCCAGAGAGGGAATCTCTGTGAAGAGATCTTCTCCAGGGCATTCCAGGAGACAGATAAGGGGAAGAAAATTTTCGAGAAGAGGCTGGAAGTCTGACTTGGTTCAACTTAAACATAATGAAATTCATTTATCAACATAAGCCATGCATGGTTTTTCTGTTATAAGCATATACAACTACTAGTACTGATTAAACACCAGACAATCATTCTTATAATGAAAATATTCATAGTTCCACAACTTATGAGCATAGTTATTAAAAGACAGATATTTCAAGGTGCCAGAGGCAAAACACTTATCAGAAATACCACCAGGGTTAAGTAACTGCTAAGAGGGGTGATCGTTTCCACCCAACCGTAGGCTCAGCGACTCCTAGAGGATTTACCACTAGGCACCCCCGAGCTGAGACCACGATGCTGTGAGACTACGTCTCTCCATCTGCCAGTGACCAAGAGAAAAGGTTGCAATCCTTCCTCTCTGCTATCACTCACTCTGTGTAATTCTAGAGTTCCCCTCGCATCTGCCCCCCCAATCGCTTCTATCCCACGCCTTATCCTCTCGTGAGGTTGCGTGTGGCGTGATTACCCTCGCACTGGTCAGTCATGATGGCTCTACGGATAGGCGGTTCACCTCCCCATTCCTCACTAAGCCATCAACCTACCATCCTGTGGGGCATTTAATTTGGGGCCATCGAGGCGCTTTTGGTTCTCCGGGCCAATGGAGTCCAAATACGGTAATTAATTCTCGGTGGAATTTAATGCCACCTTTTCAGGTGCCTTCCACCACCATCGTGGTATGTTTGTTTTTCTGCACATCCCCTCTCAGAAGTCTTGCAATAAATTCAAAATGTTATTCACATTCGTTGACCTTTTCCTCAAGGTCCATTTACATCACATATTCACATTCATGAGTTTTCCATAGTTCTTGGCCAGTACAGTTATATTTACAAGCTGGGGGAAACAAGGTGTTAAAATTCCCTCCCCCTTAAAAGGAACATCGCCCTTGATGTTCTTATCTACCAACATGAATTGTATGTAGAGAAGTAAACAAAATCGGATATGCCTGTCTCATGGCATCCTCCATTTCCCATGTAGCCTCATCTGGGCCAAAATGTTTCCACTGCACCTTGACCTGTGCAATGGTTCTATTCCGGAGCGAGGTTTTCTTTCTATCCAATATGCATTGGGGTTCTGGTAGAAATTCTCCCTCCAGTTCCACCTGGATCACAGACCAGTCAATTATATGATTAGCATCATGTACATATTTCTTCAATAATGAAACATGGAAAACATTATGTGCTTTTACTGTGGGAGGAAGTGCTAGCCGATAGGCTACAGGTCCCACTCTTTCTAGAACCTCAAAGGGTACACAATACCTAGGTGCCAACTTGGCACAAGCTCCCATTTTGAGGGAACTCCTTTTGGGCTTAATTCAAGGATATACATGGTCTCCCATTTTGAACTCTCCTGGAGTTCTCTTTTGGTCAGCATAACTTTTTTGTCGGTTCTGGGCAGTCTTCATATTTTGTTTTATCTGAGCTACTTGTTGTTCCATTTATTTCAACATGTCGGGTCCAAAATAAATCCTATTTATAGGATTGCTCTAGCTGATTGGATTATTACACAGCCTACCATAGAGGACCTCGAAGGGACTCATCTTTAAGGATGCTTGGTAGCCATTGTTGTAGGCAAATTCTACCAATGGCAGGCAAGTCTTCCCATTTTCTGGGTTGATGCATTACATGCATCCTTAACATATCCTCTAATATTTGATTCACTCTTTCTGTCTGTCCATCGGTTTGATGGTGATAGGCAGTGCTAAACAACAATTTGGTCTCTAAACCAGCCATCCGTGATTTCCATAAATTGGAAGTAAATTTTGTGTCTCTGTCGGATATTATCTCCCTCGGCATGTCGTGCAGTCGGAATATCTCTTTCATGAATATTTGGGCGATATCTATCACCTTGCAGGTTGATTTAATGGGGATGAAATGAGAAGACTTTCTCAGTTTATCCACCACTACCATAATGGTGTCATTCTGTTTAGTTGAAGTTTGCAATCCAGTGATAAAATCCATGGAGATGGTTTCCAATTTCCATTCTGGGATGGGTAAAGGGTGTAATAGTCTTGCTGGGTGTCGATGTTCTGCTTTAACCTATTGGAATTCTATGCATTGGGCCAAATATTTAGCTATGTCTTTCTTCAATCCAGGCCAATAAAATTGTTTCCGGGTGGCAGTGATCATTTTCTGGTATCCTGGGTGACCAGTGTATGGCCTTTTATGTAGTTCATCCATAATGAACCTCTTCAAGTCGTCACAATTTGGAATGTATAGTCTATCTCTGTAAGTGAGAAAACCTCCTTCGGTTATCTGGTAGCCGTCATACTTTACTCCAACGGGTTCTTGTTGTAGGTGTAGGGTCACAGTCTGAATGAAGGAATCTGTTTCTTGTGCATTTCTGACTCTGTTCTTGACATCTGTCTCGCAGGTACCCACTACTGCCAGGTGAATTGTTTTCATGCTTCTGCTAAGGGCATCGACCACCCTATTTTCCTTCCCTTTGATGTGTTTGATCTCAAAATCAAATTCTCTAAGGAGGGCCATCCATCTAGCTTGTCTAGCATTGAGCTTTGGTTGGTTGAACAAATACCGTAATCCACAATGATCTGTCATAAGCACAAATTTTCTTCCCAAGAGGTAATGCCTCCACATTTTTAAGGCATGCACTATGGTAGCCAGTTCTAGATCATGAGTCACATAGTTGACCTCATGTTCATTCAATTTTCGGGATTCATAGCAGATCACCTTTCCTTCCTGCATAAGGACTCCTCCGAGCCCTTCCTTACAGGCATCTGTGTACACAAGGAAATCAACTTTTGGGTCAGTGATTTTCAACACGGGTGCATGGGTTAGTAAATGTTTCAAGGTTTGAAATCTTTCTTCACATTGCTGTGTCCACAGGAATTTTGTCCCCTTCCTCTGGAGGGTAGTGATTGGAAAACCAATCCTAGAGAAATCTTTTATAAATCTCCTATAGTATCCCACCAATCCCATAAAGGATCTGATGTCTGAAACATCCTTTGGGGTAGGCCATTCCATGATAGACCTGATCTTGTCAGGGTCTACTGCTACCCCTTCCTCAGACAAAACATGTCCCAATTAATGTACTTGCTTCTGAAAGAAGTCACATTTGTTGAATTTAGCATAGAGCTGATGCTCTCTTAGCACTTACAGTACAAGTCTAAGATGCTCTTCATGTTCTTCTCTATTCTTAGATTAGATTAATATGTCATCAATAAATACTAGCACGAATTTATCTAAAAATTTACTGAGTACATTGTTCATTAAGCACATGAAAGTGGTAGGGGCATTGGTTAACCCAAGCACTACCACAAAATCATAGTGACCATACCATGTCCGGAAAGTGGTTTTATGGATGTCTTCACCCTTGATTCGGACTTGATGGTAACCCAACCTCAAGTAAATTTTTGACAAAATAGATGCACCTCCCAACTGATCGAATAGATCATCGATCCTGGGCAACGGGTACTTATTCTTTATGGTTACTTTATTAAGTTTTCTATAATCTATACACAGTCTAAGGGTGCCATCCTTATTTTTCACAAACAGGACTGGTGCTCCCCATGGGGACATGCTGGGTCGAATATAACCCTTATCCATCATTTCTTTCAATTGTAATTTGAGTTCTACTAAGTCAGGTGTGCTCATTCGGTAAGGTGTCCTGGACACCAGCACCGCTCCTGGTGCGAGCTCTATCGAGAAGTCAATGTCTCTCTTCGAAGGTAAACCAGGTACCTCTTCTGGAAACACATCTCTGTATTCTCTCAGGATAGGGTGATCATCAGGGCTTGGTTTAGCACCTTCGGTTGTTTTCAACACCTATATTGCATATAGGGGACATCCCTTTCGGCAATACTTCCTCATTTGTAGGGCTGATATTTGTCTCACCGAGACCGGTTTTCGGATCCCTTGAAGGGTTATCCTTTTTCCTTCTTTGCTCACACATTCTAAGGTTTTATGGTAACAGTCTAGTTTGGCTTTATGGGCGGCCAACCAGTCCATACCAATAAATAGATTGTATGATCCCAGGGGTAATACATTAAGGGTTTCATGGGTGGGGTATTCACCCAACATTAACTGGCAGGCTGGTATGGCCTCTACCACCTTTCTTTTAGTGCCAGTGGCTAACTGTACCAACCATGTCTTGGTTTGTTTTCGTGGTTGTAGCTTACATTTATCAACATATTTAGGGGATATATAACTCAAATTTGAACCAGGGTCAATCAAAACAGACACCAAATGGTTGAAAATCATGCCTTCTATTTCCGCTACTGAAGCTTGGTGGTCAGTTTGGTTATTATCCAAGGCTGCATAAATCTGCGGCACACTCCTTGCCACATCATTGACTGTGGTCGCTTCCTGAAGGTTATAAAATTTTTGACTGTTCTATTGTTGATGTGGACAGTCTCTCCGGAGATGCTCTCCTCCACAATCCCAACATTCCAAAGGTTTCCTCTTTGGGTTATCAGTCTTTACTAGTATAGGTCCAGAAGTTTTATTTTCGTCCACCGAGGGAAAGTTCTGCTGGAGTACACTCTGGGTTGGAAAGTTCATTCTGTGGTTCTTCTTGTAGTTTTTCAACCCTGAGGATTTGATCCCCTTTTTCTGAAATTTCGAACCACTTTTTTGTTTCCAGTCCCCACGAGACTCTGTCTGATGTCCATATTGTTCATGACAATATGTTGCTTTTCAAATAGTGTCTTCTAAGGTCTTTGTTTTGTCGAATTCAATTCAGTTCCAGTATTCCTTGGGTAACCCACTGATGAAGCGTTGTGCCTTCGCCTTCTCTTCTTTGATGTAGGGTACATATCTCAATAAGTCGAGGAATTTGTTGACATATTCCTCTATAGTGAGTTGTCCCAGTTTGAGTTCATAAAACTCTTTAGCCTTCTCGTCGAAATATTTTTTTGACAAATACTTCTTCCAGAAGTACTTTTCAAACTGTTTCCAAGATGGGTCCTCCTCACGGACCCCTTTCATATTCTTAAGGTCTTCCCACCAGAAGGAAGCTTTTCCATTCAGATTGAAACTGGCCACTCGGGCCTTCAAATTTTCTGAAAAATCATGGACTCTGAAATATTTCTTCAGTCCAAGTAGCCAAGCCTCGACTTCCTCTCCCTTCTTTATCTCACCGTCGAAGGAGGGAGGTTTGGCCTTTCTGAATTCCTCAAATTTATGACTCTTGGAAGTCTTTTGCTTCTTCTGTTTTCTTTGATAATAGGAACTGGTCGTGCTGCTGGAAGAGCCTTCTGAATCGCCAGCTTCCTTCTCAGTGGAATCGTCTAGTACTGGTCCTTTAACTCTGGGGTGGACCATTCTTGAGGTTCTTCTCTCAGTATGCCCACTATTACGACCATGTTTCTGCACTTCGATTTCATGCTGCAATTGTCGCTGTAGGTCGTATAAGCTCTGCAGTAACACTGCATTAATTTCAGTTTTCTTTTCTTGTTTCTTTCATCATCCTTTCATTGTTGGCCTTGCAGCTTTGCAACTCAACCATGAGACTCCTCACAGTATCGGCTAGGTCTGGAGGGGTTCCTATTGCTCTTCTTTCATTAGACTCTTCGTCTCTGTTGTGGGAGCCTTCTCCCACCTCTTGGTGAATTACCATATTCTGCGTCTGTATATTTTCCGCGACTGATCGTCCGCTTCGGTGAAAAGACAAATGTTGATTGTTAGTTAAGAGTTAGATATATTTTTAAAATCTGCGCATAATTTATATTTTCACATGTATACCCATATAACAAGAATTTTTCATTTGGGGACTTAATCCTTATCTATCAACAGTCTTAACTTAAAACAAGACAACAAAGTTCATGTCCCCGATTACAATTTCATCTTTCAATCTTTCTTCTTAAGGATAATACGCAGATGACGATGTCTCCTTACGCAGTTCGTGCCTGAGCCCAAGCAGGCCAAGTGTTGTAACCATGCTCTGATACCAATTTGTAACATACCCACTATGGAGATAAACATTTTCGTTGATTTCTCAATGATCAGAATCCCCGGAGTCCTACGGGGCTTAGCATAGGCTATCTCCTTCCCATATCCATGTCCGCTCACAGGACCTTTTCTTCTTCCACGACTCGAAGGATTCTGATGTCCTTCTAATTCCTTATCTGTAAAAATATGCACCCACAAAAACTCTCCACTAAATCTCCCCTTTCCAATCGAGAAATCGGACTTCGTGATTTTGCGATTCCTGTGACCACGCGTTTGTGTATTGCGTTTCCCCAAAACCTGATGTAAGTCAAACACTGAACTTTCACGTCCCTATTGAGGTTTCTCTTGTCCTGGATTCGACACTTGTGATGTCAATGACATTCACATTCCCTACCCCCGAACCCCGATGGACCAAAACACTGACACGTGCCTTGACGGGT
The DNA here is from genome assembly GCA_009831015.1 of Picea engelmannii. NCBI lineage: Eukaryota > Viridiplantae > Streptophyta > Pinopsida > Pinales > Pinaceae > Picea > Picea engelmannii. Next base: position 93,554 of record ML790483.1, read on the forward strand.
TTTCCCTCCTGGTTAAACTCCGACCCACATGACCGCTAATCCATAAGACCACGGTATTAGCTCCTGTCAGTATTTCGGACTTCGCGGGATCAAAGTGTATGGGCACTTTGTCCTCAAGATCCCCGATCCTCCGATTCCCAATACACCGTTGCGCTGACACACACAAGGGTTGACTCTTCAACGGTACCTTTACCTGTCACCTTTTTGGATATCGCGGGATCGTGAATCCTAATGTGAAGTTTCCTTCGGAGCTTCACTTCCAGAAACCCCGATGTGATCTGCCACCTATCCACCTCGCCGACTCCTACGTGGCCTACATTCCTTTAGCCTGTCGGGACGTCACGTTTCGCGATTTTGCGATTCTCCCTGCTATTGTTCCTTTGTTCCCGGGAATCACGAAGTGCCGAAACCCCGCTCTTCTCTGTATCTTCCGACACGTGTCCTATCCAAGATCTACGGCTAGGATTTCCTCATTATTCCGAGACTCAAAGGTCCCAAATTTCTTAATTTCAAAACTCCCAATGCCTATCCGAATTTTCCCATTTGTCACCTCAAATCCCCGGTATCCAAAATACCGATGGAGTCTTCTGATATCGCCACGTGTTCCCAGTTGATGAACGGCTCAAATCATTTCTGGAATTTCCAACATGGATTTTCCCAGCCTCTTGTCCTCCGGATTCACGAAATACCAAACCCCGATATGCCGATGAGCTCTCCCTTTTCGGGACTTTTCCCAAGCTCTCAGATTTATGCCATGCGTCCCCTTAAGATGGAAGGTTCTGATTTACTCTCGGGGTTTTGGGACTTTTAGTACTCCGATGACAGAAATCTTATGTCAACTCAAAACCCCTGTAGCCGATATGCTGATGGGTTGCTCGATCTTTCCCATGTGTCCTCCTATGATGGACGGCTCAGATCCATCCTGAGGTTTTCACCATGGAAAATCCTGAACTCTTGTCAACAGGAATCCCAATCTCGCGATTCCTGATATCCCGCTGGCTGTGCCTCTCGTCGGGACTTTCAACCTCCTCTTCACAAGGACTTAACCCTCATGCATCTCTTAACAGATCCAACGACTGTTGGGTTTTTCTAGCTAGGATCTAATGGCTCAGATCTGTTCCACCTCGCGCATTCTTCCACTACTTCATGGATGTGGAAAAATCAACGGTCCAAATGTTCTCATGGATCTTGGGGTCTACGATCCCGATTTCTTCGCTATTCACGAAGATAGAGGGAAAAGGGGCAAGGTATGTAACGCCCTTGTTTCTTTCATAAATCTAACGGTCGTGAATGACCATGGGTCTTCTGACAGGATCTCATCCGTCAATTCGTTACTTATCCCTACGCTGCTACCTTAGGATTTTTAAGAGGGTCATTCCTCCTCTTACAGGGTTGTTAAGACTTGCACAGCCAAGTTACAGGTTCTTGGTAAACCTTTCCATAGAGGGAATATTTGTGAAGAGATCTACTCTGGGGCATTCTAGGAGACAGATAAGGGGAAAAAACTTCCCGAGAACGGGCTGGAAGTATGACTTGGTTCAACTTAAACATAATGAAATTCATTTATCAACATAAGCCATGCGTGGTTTTTCTGTTATAAGCATATACATCTACTAGTACTCATTAAACACCAGACAATCATTCTTATAATGAAAACATTCATAGTTCTGTAGCTTATGAGCATAGTTATTAAAAGACAGATATTTCAAGGTGCCATAGGCAAAACACTTATCAGAAATACCACCAAGGTTAAGTAACTGCTGAGAGGGGTGCTCGTTTCCACCCAACCATAGGCTCAACGACTCCCAGCAGATTTACCACTAGCCACCCCCGAGCTGAGACCACGATGTTGTGAGACTGCATCTCTCCGTCTTCCAGTGACCAAGAGCGAAGGTTGCAATCCTTCCTCTCTGCTATCACTCACTCTACATAATGCCAGAGTACCCCTTGCGTCTGCCCCCCCAATCGCTTCTATCCCATGCCTTATCCTCTCGCGAGGTTGTGTGTGGCGTGATTACCCTTGCGTTGGTCACTCATGATGGATCTACGGATAGGTGGTTCACCTCCCCATCCCTCATTAAGACATCAACCTACCAGCCTACGGGGCATTTAATTCAGGGCCAGCGAGCCGCTTTTGGTTTTTCGGGCTAGTGGAGTCCAAATACGGTAATTAATTCTCCGTGGAAGTTAACGCCACCTTTTCAGGTGCCTTCCACCGCCATCGTGGTCTCTGTTTTTTTCTGCACGTCCCCTCTCAGCAGTTCTGCAATAAATTCAAAATGTTATTCACATTCATTGACCTTTTCCTCAAGGTCCGTTTACATCACATATTCACATTCATGAGTTTTCCATAGTTCTTGGCCAGTCCAGTTATATTTACAAGATGGGGGAAACAGGGTGTTACAAATTTGGTACTAAAAATGAGAGGGAAAAGAGGGAGCCTTCTTCTTCATATTTTTAGGAAATAACGTCAATGACCACATTTTCTTTTCCATTCTTGTAAATGATCTCATAATCGTAGTCAAATATCTTGTTTACCCATTTTTGTTACTTTTGGGAGGAAATTATTCATTATAGAAAATACTTCAAGCTTTGGTGATCAATTTTAATATGGAAGCGTTCCGCCAATAGATAAGGGTGCCACAGATCCATGAAATGAAAAATAGCCAACATTTTCTTTTCATAGATTGATTGGCCCAAATGTCTATCTCAAAGTTGTTTGCTAGTGAAGGCCAAAGGCCTACCCTCTTGCATGAGGAATTTCCAAATTCCTTTTCCGAAGACATCAAATTCCAAGACAAAGGTCTTGGTGAAGTTTGGAAGAGCCAGGACCGACGTCGTGCACATAAATACTTTCAAGGCATGGAAGGATAGATTAGTTGTTGGAGTCCAGTTGAAGGCATTATTTTGAAGGAGAGTCATGAGAGGTGCTGCAATTTTTCCATAATTCTTAAAAAACTTGTAATAATATCCTGTTGAACCCATAAATACACGCAAAGTCTTAAGAGTTTTAGGGAAGGCCAATATTTCATAGATTCAATTTTCTTAGGATCGACCCTTGCACCATCCTTGCCAACAATCTGACCCATGTAGTCCACTTCTGAGGCTCCAAAGGCACATTTATATTGTTTGAGGAAAGGTTTGTGCTGAGAGAGGAGATACAAAACTCGGTCCATATGGGAAAGATCGGTTGTCCAAGTTTTACTACAGATGAGAATATCATCAAATAAAACTAAGACAAAATGAACAAGATAAGGACAAAAGACATGATTCATGAGACTTTGGAAGGTTTATGAGGAATTACAAAGGTCAAAGGGAATGAACAAGAAATCATAGTGAACCTCATGAGTTCTAAAGGTGGTCTTGGGAATGTATTCTTCTTTCATACGTATCTAGTGGTAGCCAGATCAGATATCAAGTTTATTAAAGTACTCGACACCGCTCAATTCATCCAAGAGGTCATCAATGATAGGAATGGGAAACTTGTCTTTGATGGTGAGTTTACTAAGGGCACGAAAGTTTGGACACATAATCCAAGTAGCTTATTTATTGAGTACCATGACAACATGAGAATAATAGGGGTTGGTACTAGGACAAATAACACCCACTTCAAGCAATTCTTGCATAATTTTCTCAGTTTAATTCATATGGGAAAATGGACGAGGATAAGAGAGAACATTGGGAGGGAGACTTACAGAGATAAGTGGAATGTAATGATCATGAACTTCACGGGAAGGGGGAAGTCCCTGGGGAGTGGAAAAAATAGTTTGGTGTTTGGATATGAGAGATTGGAGATCAATATGTAAAAAGGGTGTCTCAACTGCTTGAATAGAGTGGAGTTCAGTGATAATACCTGAATGACCTTTTTTTAGAAGCTTTTCCATGCAATGGGAACTAATATATTAGGGGAACTTACTGTGATTAATTGGAAGTGATATTGTTGTCCCTCCTACTAGAATTGCATGGTTAATTCCTTAAAATCCATGACAATGGGATGCAAAGTGAATAACCATTCAACACCTAGCACAATGTCACAACCTCCCATATCGATGGAAAACATATGAGATTTCTGGTGGTACTACCCAATTTGAATACGTACATTTTCACAACTCCCACCACATTTTGATGGAACCTCCATTAGCTATCATGATTTGAAAATTGATGACGACATGAATATAACAATTGATTTCCTCGGAAATGTGGCGGTGAATAAAATTATGGGTGATTCTACTGTCAACAAGTATGATGAATTTCCTATGCTTAATATAGCCAATGAGCTTGAGGATTTGAGGAGTAGAGAAGCTCGTGAGGGAATGAAATGAAATCAATGGTTCAACTTATGGTGGATCAACAGGAGAAGTATTAACATCGGGAAGGGGTAGTTCTTCAATAGGGGGAACTTCACCTTCCACTTCAACAACATCCTTTGACATTTCCATAAAAATATTTTGTTCCTTACACTTGTGCTCAGAATATATTTTTCATCTCAATTATAGCAAATACCTTTGAGTTGGCATTCAACCATTTCTTCCCGTGTTAACTTTTGTACCTTGAGAGGAGTGGCTTGAGGGGAAGGTGTGTTGTGTTTAGGGTGGAGAAAAAAAGTGGGTTTTATGCTCTGGGAAAAAATTACTTGTTGTACCTCCTTGGCAGGCTTAGTGGATTCCAGCCAAGTCGGTGTGCGATCCATGACAACCTGGGCATGAATTTCATCCTTGATGCCACTGATAAAGCATTCTTTGAAAAAAGTGTATTCCACGCCCTTTGTTCAAAAACCAAAGTTCTTAAAGGAAAAAATAAAATATTCTACTGTCCTTAACTATTTCAACTTGGTGAGACGTCCTAAATGTGGGTGTGATTATCAAATCATTCATACCAATCAACAACAAACTGTGACCAAGAAACATACCCTTTACGTGCATTGCGACGCCATTGCCACCATTCCCATCTTTTCAGATCGAAATATAGAATTCCATAATGAATCTTGGTTAACTCTTCACTGATACCATGTAGGGAGAAAAAATGTTCCATTTGAGTAACTGAGTCTTGTGGATCCGATCCATCAAATTTTCTTACCTCGACTGTAGGAAGATGGGGATCATGAGGTAGGTAGTTGGAATGAGAGGGGAGAGGTTGATTGGAGTCAAAAACTTTAGTATATATAGGGGGATCAAAGGAGGATGTAGCCTAGAATTTGGTCATGAATTGGTGGTATGTGGAATGTACTGCATTAATTTGGCCACCTAGCTACTCTTTGACTTCACCAATGGTGCTATAGATCTGGTCTTAGATGGTGTCTATTTCTGCATGAATGGTAGGAATGTCCTTGTTTACTCTGTCCTGAAGGGAAGCCAGATCAGTACTCAGTTTCTAATTGGTTTCTTCTTGGAAGGTGAGAGCCATGATTGAAAGAGGGGTGGGTTAATAGGGTCAAAGACAGAGTTGAAAATGATAGGTATGACAATGATAAGAGTGAAAATAGGAATCCAATGAGACATGTCCCTAATAAGGGGGCTAGAAGAGGAGTGGAACCACAACAAAAAAAAGGCTAAAAAAATGGTAGGTATCACTTCAATCAAGATGAAAAGAGGAATCCAATGGGCTAGGTCTCAATTATGAGTGTGGGCAGGCCCAAATTCTTAACATGAAAAAATTTGTAGTAGTTTCACAACCAGAATGAAGGAGATAAAGTTGCACGACAATAGATCTTGTCTTTTCTATTTTTATTTTCTTCCCAAGCATTAGGATATTCAGGGTTTCCACGGACAAGGGTTTTCCATGTGCTATATCTCTTTGATATATGTGTGGGGTCCAATAGAAGTACTCAACCCAATATCTTAGGGCACCAACTAAGGAGGGTATACTGTGTCCTTAATTGTACTATCCAACTAACTAGGTACTAGAGAGTATCTTGTCGCGTGTTGTTCTTGGTGGAACTATAGAAGTCAGGCAGTCAATTGGTTTCTCTACGCAGGGATTCATGATATCTAGGGCAATTTGTATACATGTTTTTTCTAATGCGCTACTACTCGAAGGGGTACCAAAATGGGTACAAGTTTGGCCAACAATGTGATCTTAAGTACCACTTGTAGTTCCTACATGTATGCTTCCCCAACTATGGACTAAACGACATATCTTTGTAGCTTTGAGATGCTGGAATAGATACCACTTTAAAGGTACCATATCTATTATAATAGCATAAAAACATAAATAATGTAGAGAATAACAATGAAACATCATAGTATATGAAACCACAACACCAAAATAATATCTTTATTGATAGGAAACAATGTTCACTTTCCTCTTGGAGGTGGTAACCTCCAACCGAGTAGTTCTCTATCACAATGATTCTCTAGAGAAGACTTCTCATGTCATTGACTCCTATTTATACTAAATCTATCTACCAAAAAAAAAATCTATAGGAATATCTTCTAGAACAAGAAGCTTCTACTAGGTCTTCTTACATTTGACTTATTTTTCCTTATTACTAGGCCTTATTAATATTGGCCTATGTTAAATGGAAAACATATTATTCTACCTATGTGAGGAGTTAGGGAGGTTAGGTCCGTAACAGTGACACACATAAATAATACTCAGTGTTTGATAAATAATTCATGCAATCATTTAGGTATTGAGGAAGTGGAGAAACTAGTTTTTTCCAAGGGAATTTGTCATTTACAATAACCATCAAGTGTTGCAATACATTATAAACAACCATGCAATGTTGAAGCAAAGGGACATGGATTTGGTTGATTTATTTGGAAGATAATCATTCATGCTGAAAAATAAATCTAGAAAATCAGCTAGAGTTGTTGATGCCCTGAGAAGAATGATAGCATTTTGACTTCTATGATTGTGTAGATGGTGGGGATAAAAGAAATGAGAAACATATTTGAGGCATATGTTGATTTATATGAAGCATGGAAAGGCAATGAAAAATGATGGAATGGATATTGGAAGCCATACTTGCATTGCTTCATTGAAGAATGATTTCTTTTCAAAATATGGAAATTTTGAATCCCAAGAGGATCAATTGGGGAGAAGTTTCATAAGAGAAACACATAATGGTGGATTTCGACATTTCAAAATGGAAAAAATCTAGAATTGGTGAAAGAGTGTTAATATTTCTTGGGAATCAACAAATATGCCAAGAAGTGAGTTGAATGTTGTAGAATTCACATGAATGCAAGGGGGAATTCTATAATAATGGACTATATAAGGAATTTCTAGTACCAAAAGTACCACAAGAATCTATCAACCTATACTTTCAAGAACCTAAAGGGGGAATGATTATATCTTTGTAGTTCTAGCTAAATTCTCCAAAATGACACATTTAATCCCATGAAAGAAGACTAATGATGCAACACACATATTTGTTTTACTCTTTAAATAATTATTTTGTTAGAATGGTTTTCTAATAAGAATAATTTTATATAGAAATACAATATTAATTGGTAATTTTTGGACAACAATGTAAAAAATGTTGGATACAAAGTTGTAGTTCAATTCTACCTATCATCCACAAGGTTATATAAAAACTAACATATGAAACATGAGAATTGAAAATATTTAAGATGTTTCGTAGGAAAGGAGACATGATAGTCAGATGTGGTGTTCATGCAAAAAGAGGTTTTGTACAACAATTTGGTGAACATATCAACAAGAAAGAACTTTTTCTGAAACTTAAATGGTTAGTTTCTATGAAGGGTGATAGATTTGACAATCTTCCCTAAAGCAAGAAAGAGAAGTGTGGCTAAAAAATCATTTGTAGAAAATATGAAGGAAGTGCATGAGAAAGAAAGTAGTGGATACAACATATATCCCAAGGGTATAAGCATATATACGATGAGAAAAGAAAAGTAATGGAATTTAATGAATTAGACTTGGTGTTAGAATATTTGTAGAGAGACTGATTCTTTAGAATAAAATAAATCAAAGGTATAAGCATATATAAGATGAGAAAAGAAAAGTAATGGAATTTAATGAATTAGACTTGGTGTTAGAAGACTTGTAGAGAGAATGATTCTTTAGAATAAAATATATCATGTTGTAGATGAAGAAGATGAACTTGTGATATCTTGAACAATATTTTAGAAAATGAATATGTTTTAGGTTTTCTACAAAGTTTGTATACCCACCAACATTCAATGAGTTAGATTTGTATGAGTATGAATAGGGTGTTGTAGATGAACATGATATGAATATTAATTGGAAAGAGTTGATTCCAAAGAGTTAAATATAAAAAGTGATCCAAACACTAGAGGATAGATTCATGAGTAAAAAAGGAGTTAGTAAATCAAAGAGCACTCACTTCATTAAGAAGGTAAAGTTTTAGAAAAAGTCACATGCATTCTAGAGGAAGAACGTAACGTTTTAGAAGAATTCACGTGCATTCTAGAGGAAGAGTTACATTTGGTCAAATGGACATTTCTTGAATAGTCATCCAATATCATGATCACAGATTGCCTTTCTTTTTGCCTGAGGAGTTTTATGTTGGAGGACCACCACATCCATTTGAAAATTAAATGTACTCCACCTATAAAGTTAGAATCCCATTTAAACCATTCTCTATCAAGTGTAGTTTGGAGGACGTTTGCAAGGTGTGAAGTTTGGAGGACGTTTGTAAGGTGTGAAGGAGATAAGGAGTTGCGAAAATGTTAGGGGAATATGTACAATTTGTTTGATCTCATCACCATCGATAGTGCAAACAGTGAGCGTAATGCCCAAAGAATGAGCGTAATGCCCATGTGGTGTAGGATTGGATGAAGTGAAAAGAGATTGGACAAAATATTTAGAAAAATGCACCATAATACCTTCAACCCAACCCAGGAAGAGTTCATGTATGATGGAAATAATAATAGGTGTAGGAGTGAATGAAGTGAACAGAGATTGCACAAAATATTTAGAAAAATGTACCATAATACCTTCAACCCACGAACAGTTCATGTATGATGGAAATAATAATATGAAATAGAAAGTTTATTAAATATTTAATAAAATTGCATGGGATATTGTAAATGTAAATGCAAAGAAAGAAAATGAGCACAATGGGAAGCCTATTTTCCATTCTCTCATAGTTGATTGGCTGGCACGGAATGAAGACATATAACATTTTTGTTATGGAGGAAACTTCCATACAGAAAGAATAATAGGAACATTAATGAAGTAAATTATAATGGTCAGAAGCCTATATTTTATTATCTCATAGTTGATTGGCACTATGATGGGGAAGGAAAGAAACAATATAATATTAAACAAAAATGAAAGAACTTGTAACATCCCGCTCTGGCACACTGAGAAAACTTATTCTTTGAGGACACTTTCTCGCAAGTGATCTGGACGATTATGATATTGAAACTCTTGTCCTTGATTATGATGCGTTATGATAGATGACATGATGTTTTACTGCTTTGGCTTAGACAGGTGCTATTGACTCAGTTTTATGGAGTGTGCAAGGTTTTGGACTTTGAGGATGCAGAGGCATCGATGGAACCCCTTGGACTCCGGATCGAGTCAGGGAGTGTGCTATTTGGGTTGATTTATTTACTATGATATTTCATTGATTTGATGATATGATGTGGACATGTTCTGACACGATTGTTGACGATGCAGGCTGATGATAGCTTGCCAACCAGACTCACATATGGAGTAAAGGGGTCACACATGATTTCCATAGAGGTTGAGGGAGAGGTGTGGACAACAACCCTACCACATCCTACTAGCACCCCCGTCGTGGCTCAAATTGTAGGTTAACGATTACCTAGTTCGCGAGGATCCACGATGCCGTGAGGGCAGACTGCGACAGTCGCTCACGATGATTCTAAGGGGAGCGCAATAAGGTGGGGGCCTTATTCCTTAGAGCCCTTAGTCTCCCACAAGTTCACCTGGTGGAGTGTTGACTCCAAGGGTTATTGATGTCTACCAATCAGTCAAGTTGGTGAGTGGCACCCTTGGAGCACGTGGTGCATCCTGAACGACACGTTGCGTAAGAGAAACACACGAGGCGAGTGGCACCCTTGGAGAACGTGGTGCATCCTGAAGGGAACGTCGTGAAAAAGAAACAAACAAGGTGAGTGGCACCCTTGGAGCACATGGTGCATCCTGAAGGGCACGTCGCATTGGTGTTGATGAAGGAACAAACCTAGATGGCCCTAAGACATTTAACACCTTAAGAAATTCTTAAAACAACTTCCCTAAATAATTGTCTCCCAGTTCATAATCTAAGTCCTAAGTCTAAAACTTCTCTAGGGTAAAATTTGGTCTAACCTTAAGAAACGACTCTATGAAAATAAAAATAAAGATTTAAACAAAAAAAAAACCACTTAAGTAATAGTTTTAGTCTTCATAAATTTTTGGGGTAAAATGAAGAGAGTAAAAATTTAATTAAAATCCGTGGTTTTAAATTGTAAAGAAGAAATAAATAATTTAACTTGTGAAAGTGTTAAAAGATTTCAATTTAATAATAAAGTGGAAAGAGTAAATAGCGCAGCTGCCATTTTGGCTCTAAAAAAAAGGGGGCGGGGAATTAAGGGAATCGTAAATCTAGGAACACCTAGGAGTAAATTTAGGAGAAACTCTAGGTGGGTGAGGGAATTGAGTCAATTAATATTTTAAAGAAAATAATTATTGGAGGTTCTAAAAACTCTATAAAATAAAGGGAAGATGAGGCAGAAAGAGATGGGTTGTTAGCATAACGTTATGCTGCCGGAATTGTGACTTGACTGATTGCTTGTGAGGAGTTGGGATTTCCAGCTCGAATAGGAGTGGTAGCTTGGCCTTGCGAGGCAAGCTGGGAAGCTAGAAGGACNCCTTTGCGTCTCGGGGGGCTAAGGGGGAAATAGAGTACGCCTAGAGATTGGCTGGGAGGTACCGGTGAGGTCTCGGCAGTCGGCGAGCGGGAGCGGCACGGAGCTCAAGTGCGGGATAACGTCTTTGGGTTATTCGCCATCAGTCACAGGTACGCAAGTGCATTATTTTATTAAAATAAAAGAATCATTATTTAACGTGTATATGAACCCTTATGATGTTAATGGATGTGTTAGATTTGGGATCATCCCTTTTCCTTGTCATTTAGTTTCTGCGCCTAGATTGATGTAACCCCCATGACACTTTTGATGAGATATCTTTAGGGCCTTGGCATTCTCCTCGGTTGTCAGCAATTTCTTTTGGTATCCGGAGATGTGAACAGTGATTGGCTTCAAACTGAGTGGTTCTTGTGGGATGGACTTGTTTCATTTTTTTCAGAGTGTTGTAGTGTAATGAGAAAAAGTATATATAAAATTTTTATTTGTATGTTTTACCTCTGTCGTTTTAAAATAGATAATGGGTAAGGAATATTACATCATCTTTTGTCAATTGTAATGGTCGTGCAATTTTCCTCAATGACTGTAAACCTCATTCTCATAATATTCTCATTTCCGATGTGGCTGGATTCATTGCCTCTCTTGTAGAGAATAGGATGGTCATAAAATACCCTCATTTTAAGATTGTTGTTCTTAATAAGATGGATTATTGCTCCGATTTGAAGAATCTGTGTTCATCGAAGTCATCCCCCAACTTAAAATTTGTGAGGGGAGATATTGCGAGAGCATATCTAGTCATTTATATTCTAGTTTTAGAGGGAATAGACACGATCATTCTTTTTGTCGCACAGACCCACGTTGAAAATTTGTTTCAGAACAATTTTGAGTTCACGAAAAAAAACATCTATGGAACTCATGTCCTGTTGGTGGCTTGTAAATTGTTCCAGTTTTAAATTATTTTTTTTTGCGTTGAATCTACCAAGGAAACTAATTCGTTTCTAGGCCTATTTGTTCCTCAAGTTTCCTCAAGTTTTCCTCAAGTTTACACCAGCGAGATTTCTGTTGAGCGTTCTCCTTGACGGGTGCCTTCAACACCTCACTGGCCTTCTGTTGAAAAAAATGTTCCTTACCTGTGATTGCACCCAATACAAAAACTTTGTCAATACCTTGGATACCTGAGCGTTGCCCACCCTTGGCCTGTGTGCTCAGACTGTTGGTTTCATTTATAAATTTTTATAGGGGGATGATCGTATTAAGGTCCCCCAATCCTTGCAGTGACTTGCCAATTCGGGTAACTACTGATTTACCCCCTTTTCCTAGGAAAATGCGATTTAATGCCGGGTGTTTATGTTTAAATTTTATGATATCTCTGGCATTAATTTTACCTATGAGCGTTGATTTTACTAGCGTCGATACTGAGGCTGTGCCTGCGGCCAACAAATTTTTCTGTGGCGTAGTTTTTGGGTAAATTCTCTAAACCCCTCCCTGATTGCTCTGTACATCGTGACATCATTGTACGCCTGGAGAAACTCCTGAATTGATGCGCAGTCAAACATGTTGTCTGTGTTGCCAGACTTTGTTTGTTTACCAAAAAGAAATCACAGATTACAATGTTGTTAAACCTGTGCATGCCCAGGCTTTACGGACTGACCACACTAGTTGACAAGAGAATTGACAGGTGGTAGAGCATCTAGGTAAGGAAAATTTTGGTTATACCAACTTCAAAATTCCTCATTTGGGGAGGTAAGACAGCGCATGGTTGAGCTATCCAATCTTGACCTGTTTCAAAAGTATTTTAAACAGTCTCCCTTTTTTTTAAATGCCAGGCTTCGACGCTTGAATTACTAAATCATTTGTCGTAGGATGTGGAGGAGGATTTAGAAAGGATTCTGGAAGAAGTATTCTATTTTTACTTTCCCATCTTGTTTTATTGTTATTTTGACTTGACTTATGAGAGTTGTATTAGCGAACTCACTCCTCTATTACCCTTACACATTAACCTTGTGTCACTGGTTAGCATTGAGGCTAGCATCTCATGCTTGATTCGTTGGACAGGATGTTTGGACTTGACAGCTAGATAGCAAATTAAAAGGATATTAAATTGACCTAAACCTCTTCTGTTACAGCCACCTTGATTTAATCGCATACATGATTCTAGATCTCTAATTGATGAACAACTATTGGAATGTTTCCTGCACCAGGAAGAACAATTTATTTATAATGATAGATTATTATAAGTTATAATGATTATTAATTTAGAACAATAATGATTACAATGTTTATTAAATAGAATGATTATTAGAATGTTAAGTTGTAACGATTAATTAGAACAATAAATTCTATAATGATCATTTAGAATGCTAAGTTATAATGATTATTAAATCAGAACAATAATGATTACCATGTTTATTAAATCAGAGTGATTATTTTAGAATGTTGAGTTTATAATGATCAATTAGAACAATAAAGTTATAATGATTATTTAGAATGTTAAGTTTATAATGATTATTAAAATTAGAACCATAAAGTGCCTTTATGTATAATAATAAAAGGTAAAGTGGTTATGAAGTGTGGTAAGAGTTATTGTTATTTTGTGGTTATTCACCAACACTTAAGATGTATTAAAACTGAAAATTTAAGCAAGGACATTGTGGTATAATGTACGATTGTTGTTAATTTTACGTTAATGAAATTATGCGCGAAGACAAAACTAGCCCATAGTAACGCCAAAGACACTACCCTTAACCATCCACGAATGCCTTAATTTTGAACCTATTGTTAATGTCCCTTAGAACTTGATTTAGAGTATGCCCGGATGCTTTTATCCGCATTAGACATGCATTGTACGGCTCGTGATGGAGGTTAGGATAAGCTGTGCTAATTTCCTTACTGGCTTTATTTAATGACCATTGTCCGGTAATGTGAATGTTATTCATGCAAGGCTTTGTGACTTAAAATAAATGGTGTTGTCATGTATGGAAAAAATATTGTAGTTTTATTTTTATGGATATCACATATTGTGTAAGGTGATTGTTATTTCTGCAAGGTTAATGTGATATAAATGTAACGTGTTTATCATTTCATGACGACGTTATTGTAATCTCTATTATCATTAATAAACATATATGGTGTAATGTCCTTGATTTAAGAAAAATACATTATTCTGAGTTAGCAAATGAGGGTTGCGGTTCATTGTAGATAATGTTGTACTTGGTTGATAAACCTTCCGTGTGTTTGGTCTACTTGCATCAGGTGGGATGTAGACACCTCCATGTTCCTCAGAACAGTTGCCAGCCCTGAGACCTTAAATGGTTAAAATCGATGGGAACCTGGGCTTGAGCATTGCTTATGTGTCTTGGAGGTCCTAACCATTGCAGGGTAGGACGGGCGGGAAGTCAGTCTTATTATGGTCTATTGATGGTCATTTAATGCTTTCGATTACTTGTTGTGTGCATTATCTCTTCTTGTTGTGATCATCGTGGTTGCGTCTTGTTAGCCATCGAGTGGCGACGTAAAGTCAAATATGTTTGTTTCCCTTGTATGCGCGCACACACTTTTTAAAACAAAACAAAAAAAAATTCCACTAGTTATACGAGGTTTGTAGTCGTGAAGAACATGAGGTTCATTACATATGGTATCAGAGCCGGTTTGACCCGCGACTTGGGATTCGCTATGGATTTCGTGACATGATTTTATTTTATTATACTGTTGCTGATCAAGTTGATTGTGTGCGTGCAGGTAATCATGGTAAGAGGAAGCCACGGAGGCAGATGATGGAGTGCTAGGGGAGGAGGCGTGATGCCTCTAGTAGCATCCACGCCTGAGGGTTCTAACCCCCAGGGAGGCAAGCAGGTTCTCGGACAGGAGCAGATAGCAATGGGAGACGTGGTCGAGATGATGAGGTATTTTCAGTGCATGTCTGAGGCACTGATCAACCGATTGGACAGAGACGAGGCCAGGGCGTCGGCACCTGCTGAGGTTCCGCTGCGTGCGCTGGCCGTTACTAGTAGCATTCACCGTGAACTCAAGAAGGTTAAATTTCCGGAGTTCTTTAGTGCCTCGGATGGTGCCGCCACTGAGTCATGGTTGGAGAATATGGCGATGTGCTTCGCACTTCGCGATTATACCTCCAACATGAAGGTCCTCATGGCGGTCTTTCAACTGAAGGGGAGAGCTCTTCTAAGGTGGAAGACGCTTCTGCCACAGCTGAACATGGCCGTCGAAGACGTGTCATGGGAACTGTTCAAGGAACGGTTCCAAGAGAGGTATATTTCAGAGGAATTCATTGAGCGTCAGCTTAATGAGTTCAACGCTTTACGACAGGGGGGTCGTACGGTGCCCGAGTATGAGGCACGTTTTATGGAGCTACTCCGGTATGCTCTGCACCTTAACACAAAAAAACTTAAGGTCAACAGGTTCGTGTTTGTCCTTAACGACAACCTGCATGCAAAGGTTAGGATTTTGATGCCTCAAACTTTGCACGATGTCATCCAGAAGGCCCTCATAGCAGAGGAGGAGCTCATCAGTGGGGGTCAGACTAGGACTCCAACGAGACCAGTAGGGCAGGGTTCATCTGGAACACTGCAGCACCAGATACCAGCGAGACATACGCCAGGATATCGTGGCTTCCAGAGGGGATCCACTTACACCACACCCCGACGATTGTCGCCTCAGCAGCAAACACCTTATCGGGGACCACAACATCAGCAGCAACATCACCCTCAGCAACAACAGTTTAGGCCTGTTCAGCAGAATAGAACAGGGTTCCAGGCCGGTGGACCCTCGTCTTCTACTTCGGGTACCAGGACTACTAGGCCGAAGCAGGGGTGTTGGACGTGCGGGGAGCCACACTACTAGTGCGACTGTCCTGTGGAGAGGACCAGAGTGTCCGAATCAGTCAGACCCACTACAGTGGGAGATATGGGCAAGGCCCATCAGATTCATGTAGTGGTGAATAACCGCCAGGCAGAGCACCAGTCGACTGTGCTTGAGACGACAGGTACTGTCATTGACCAGACCCTAAGTATTTTGATAGACCCAGGTGCTACTAAGAGTTTCATTTCTGGTGTAGCGCTAAAAAGGATTAAGGTAAAGGCAGTCGAACAGGACGCGTTTAGCTTTGTAGAGATGGCTTCGGCAGCCAAACAAAAGGTGGGAGGAAAAGTTATGGGCTGTGCCCTTAACCTGGGAGAGTTTGTCACGAGGGTCAACTTGTACGTCATGATGTTAGGATCTTATGACATCGTAATTGGTATGGATTGGTTGGAATCGCATGAGGTGATACTCAACTTTAAGATGAAATGGTTGAGCTTGATCGATGATGAGGGACAAAGATGTGTGATTGTAGGATGGAACCAGGGAGTATCCCTAAGGTTCGTCACTTCCTTACAGTTATGGAAGAGTATGCGCAAGGGGTGAAATATTTATGCGATCCTTGCGCTAAACGAGAAGGGAGTAGCGGAAGGTCTAGAACACCTTCCAGTGGTGAAGGAGTTTGCAAACATATTTCCAGAGGAGTTACCTAGGATGCCGCCGGAAAGGGAATTGGAGTTTACCATAGACCTGAAGCCGGGGACCGAACCGATAGCAAGAACGCCTTACCAGATGTCGACCTCGGAGTTGCAAGAGTTGAAAATGCAACTGAAGGAGTTGCTGGACCTGGGACTGATATGTCCTAGTGTGTCACCGTGGGGTGCACCTGTTATTTTCACTCGGAAGAAGGACGGATCGTGGAGGATTTGCATTGACTATCGTCAACTGAACAAGGCTACGATCAAGAATCAATATCCCTTACCAATAATTGATGATATGTTTGATCAAATGAAGGGTGTGACGATATTCTCCAAGATCGATTTGCGATCAGGGTACCACCAGTTGTGGATCAAGGAGGATGACATCCCTAAGACCGCCTTTAAGATGAGATTTGGACATTACGAGTTTACTGTTTTACCGTTTGGACTGACAAATGCCCCAGGAGTATTTATGAGTTTGATGAACGGGGTGTTCCGTGAGTACTTGGACAAGTTCATCCAAGTATTCATTGACGATATTTTGATCTACTCTTGGATGATGGAGGAGCATGACGAGCACTTGCGCTTGGTACTACAGTGTCTGCAAGAGCACAAATTGTATGGGAAGTTGTCCAAATGCTCTTTTTATCAATCGAGGATTCACTACTTAGGGCATGTCATCTCCGGCGAAGGTATCGCTGTGGATCCAACAAAGGTTGAGGCTATTCTGGAATGGCCTGTGCCGACGAATGTCATAGAAGTGCATAGTTTTATGGGTTTACCAGGATACTATCGACGGTTTGTCGAGGGATTTTTGAATATAGCAAATCCGATCATGGAATTGCAGAAGAAAAACAAGAAGTTTGTTTGGACGGAGAAATGCGCAGAAGTATTTCGGAGGCTTAAAGAGTTGTTGACAACAACGTCGATACTAAAGGTCCCTGACATGGATCCAAACTTCTTGGTATGCACTGACGCATCCAAGGAAGGTTTAGGCGGAGTCTTGAAGCAAGACAGACGAGTGATTTCTTACATTTCAAGGAAATTGAGAAGGCGTGAGGAGAACTATGCCACGCATGATTTGGAGTTATTAGCCATCATATATGCCTTGAAGGTTTGGAGACACTACCTTGTTGGACAAAAATTTGAATTAAAGACTGATCATTGTGGACTACAACACATTTTTATGCAAAGAGACCTGAACGGACGACAACGGTGTCGATCAGAGTTGCTTAGCGAGTACGACTTCGAGATTACCTACATAAAGGGAACAGTGAACCGAGTGGCGGATGCTTTGAGTCGGAGGTCGTGCATTTTTTCGGTGTTTCCTCTTCAGACGAATCTACGTGAGAAGATTCTCACTTTACAACGTGATGATGACTGGTACAAGGAGGTTGAGGGTTTTATCAGACAAAACACCATGATGGTACCACGATATGAGGGATTTTCATTTGAGAGCGATGGGTTATTGAGGTTTAGAAGTCGGATTTACATACCACCAAATGATGAGTTGAGGATGTTGATCCTGAGCGAGGCTCATAGAGCAGTTTACATGGTGCATCTGGGAGTTACGAAGATGAGGGCAGATCTTAAACCCTTATTATTTTGGAGGGGAATGAAGGCCGACATAGTTAACTATGTGGCCAGGTGTCTGGAGTGTTAACAGGTAAAGGCTGAACATAGACACCCAGCAGGATTACTACAACCACATGCCATTCTGGAATCGAAATGGGAAGTTATTTAAATGGATTTTATTGTTGGATTGCCACTAACAACAAGGAGACACGACTCGATTTTTGTAGTAGTAGACACTCTGACGAAGATTGCTCACTTTATTCCTGTGCGTACGATGTATCAGGCACCTGACATATCTAGAGTTTTCATCAGTAAGATTGTGAGGCTGCATGGCGTGCCTAAGAGGATTATATCCGATCAAGGATCGGTGTTTACTGGACGATTTTGGACGAGTTTCCAAGAGGCCTTGGGAACCCAACTGAACTTTAGTAATGCGTATCACCCAAATACTGATGGATAGACATAACGAATAAACCAAACCTTGGAAGACATGTTGCACATGTACGTGATGGACCAACAAAAGCGTTGGGAAGAATTCTTGCCACTAGTAGAGTTCGCTTACAACAACAGTTACCAGAGCACCATTAAGATGGCGCCTTTCGAGTTTCTTTATGGGCGATCGTGTCCGACGCCCTCGAGTTTGGATTGGCTTGAGGATAGGGTCCTAGTAGGATCATAAGTGATCCAAGAAATGGAAGAGAAAATGAAAACCAGAAGACAAAGGATTAAAGAAGCACAGGATCGAAAGAAGAGTTATGCCGATGTGCATCGAGTCGACCGTAGTTATGAGGTCGGTGATCGAGTCTTCTTGCGGGTTAAAGCACATAAGAGTTCAATCAAGTTTGGAAAGGGAGATAAAATATCTCCTAGGTTCATGGGACCTTTCGAGATTGTGAAGAAAAAGGGGCCCGTGGCCTATCGACTAGCCTTGCCTGATTCTTTGAGGCGTATGCACAATGTTTTTCATGTATCTATTTTGAGACATTATATTAGTGATCCTACACATGTGATTGACATGAGTTCCTTGCAGGTATCAAACGAGGGAGCGCTCACGGCTGAGCAGGTCCGCATATTAGATCATCACGTTCGACAGTTACGACGTCAAATGGTAGACCAGGTCAAGGTCCAGTGGGACAATTATAGTCCGCACTCAGCGACTTGGGAGGATGCATATGAAATGCGCCAACAGTTTCCATTTTTGTTTGATAGATAGACTTATGATACTGTGATACATTTATTTCGGCATTTATACTATGAAACTTCGGGACAAAGTTTAGACCAAGAGGGGGTGTATGTAACATCCTGCTCTGGCGCACTGAGAAAACTTATTCTTTGAGGACACTTGCTCGCAAGTGATCTGGACGATTATGATATTGAAACTCTTGTCCTTGATTATGATGCGTTATGTAGATGACATGATGTTTTACTTCTTTGACTTAGACAGGTGCTATTGACTCAGTTTTATGGAGTGTGCAGGTATTTGGACCTTGGGGATGCAGATTCATCGATGGAACCCCTTGGACTCCAGATTGAGTCGAGTGTGCTATTTGGGTTGATTTATTTACTCTGATATTTCATTGATTTGAAGATATGATGTGGACATGTTCTGACACGATTTTTGATGATGCAGGCTGACAATAGCTTACCGACCAGACTCACATATGGAGTAAAGGGGTCACACACGATTTCCAGAGAGGTTGAGGGAGAGGTGTGGACAACAGCCCTGCCACATCCTACTAGCACTCCCTCCGTGGCTCGAACTATAGGTTAACGATTACATAGTTCGCGAGGATCCACGATGTCGTGAGGGCAGACTGCGGCAGTCGTTCATGATGATTCTAAGGGGTGCACAATAAGGTGGGGGCCTTATTTCTTAGAGCCCTTAGTCTCCCACAAGTTCACCTGGCGGAGTGTTGACTCCAAGGGTTATTGATGTCTACCAATTAGTCAAGTTGGCGAGTGGCACCCTTGGAACATGTGGTGCATCCTAAAGGGCACATCGCGCAAGAGAAACACACGAGGCGAGTGGCACCCTTGGAGCACGTGGTGCATCCTGAAGGGCACGTCGTACAAAAGAAACAAACAAGGCGAGTGGCACCCTTGGAGCACGCGGTGCATCCTGAAGGGCATGTGGCATTGGTGTTGGTGAAGGAAAAAACCTAGATGGCCCTAAGACATTTAACACCTTAAGAAATTCTTAAAACGACTTCCCTAAATAATTGTCTCCCAGTTCAGAATCTAAGTCCTAAGTCTAAAACTTCTCTAGGGTAAAATTTGGTCTAACCTTAAGAAAGACCCTATGAAAATAAAAATAAAGATTTAAACAAAAAAAAAACCACTTAAGTAATAGTTTTAGTCTTCATAAATTTTTGGGGTAAAATGAAGAGAGTAAAAATTTAATTAAAATACGTGGTTTTAAATTGTAAAGAAGAAATAAATAATTTAACTTGTGAAAGTGTTAAAAGATTTCAATTTAATAATAAAGGGGAAAGAGTAAATAGCACAGCTGCCATTTTGGCTCTAAAAAAAAGGGGAATTAAGGGAATCATAAATCTAGGAGCACCTAGGAGTAAATTTAGGAGCAACTGTAGGTGGGTGAGGGAATTGAGTCAATTAATATTTTAAAGAAAATAATTATTGGAGGTTCTAAAAACTCTATAAAAGAAAGGGAAGATGAGGTAGAAAGGGATAGGTTGTTAGCGTAATGTTACGCTGTCAAAATTGTGACTTGACTGATTGCTTGTGAGGAGTTGGGATTTCCAGCTCGGATAGGAGTGGTAGCTCGGCCTTGCGAGGCGAGATGGGAAGCTAGACGGACCATCTGGATTGTGTGTGTCCCCTTTGCGGCTCAGGGGGCTAAGGGGGAAGAAGAGTACCCCTAGCAATTGGCTGGGAGGTACCGGTGAGGTCTCGACGGTTGACGAGCGGGAGCGACACGAAGCTAAAGTGTTGGATAGCGTCTTCAGGTTATTCGCCATCAGTCACAGGTACGCAAGTGCATTATTTTCTTAAAATAAAAGAATCATTATTTAACATGTATATGAACCCTTATGATGTTAATGGATGTGTTAGATTTGGGATCATCCCTTTTCCTTGTCATTTAGTTTATGCGCCTAGATTGATGTAACCCCCGCGACGCTTTTGATGAGCTATCTTTAGGGCCTTGTCATTCTCCTCGGTTGTCAACAATTTCTTTTGGTATCCGGAGATGTGAACAGTGATTGGCTTCAAATTGAGTGGTTCTTGTGGGATGGACTTGTTTCATTTTTTTCAGTGTTGTAGTGTAATGAGAAAAAGTATATATAAAAATTTTATTTGTGTGTTTTACCTCTGCCGTTTTAAAATAGATAATGGGTAAGGAATATTACAACAACTTTTGTCAATTGTAATGGTCACGCAATTTTCCTCAATGATTGTAAACCTCATTCTCATAATATTCTCATTATCGGTGTGGTTGGATTCATTGCCTCTCTTGTAGAGAATAGGATGGTCATAAAATACCCTCATTTTAAGATTGTTGTTCTTAATAAGCTGGATTATTGCTCCGATTTGAAGAATCTATGTTCATCGAAGTCATCCCCCAACTTAAAATTTTTGAGGGGACATATTGCAAGAGCATATCTAGTCATTTATATTCTAGTTATAGAGGGAATAGACACGATCATTCTTTTTGTAGCACAGACCCACGTTGAAAATTTGTTTCAGAACAACTTCGAGTTCACGAAGAAAAACATCTATGGAACTCATGTCCTGTTGGTGGCTTGTAAATTGTTCCATTTGTAAATTCTTTTTTTTCCGTTGAATCTACCAAGGAAATTAATTCGTTTCTAGGCCTAGTTGTTCCTCAAGTTTCCTCAAGTTTTCCTCAAGTTTACACCAGCGAGATTTCTGTTGAGCGTTCTACTTGACGGGTGCCTTCAACACCTCACTGGCCTTCTCTTGAAAAAAATGTTCCTTACCTATGATTGCACCCAATACAAAAACTCTGTCAATACCTTGGATACCTGAGCGTCATCCACCCTTGGCCCGTGTGCTGAGACTGTTGGTTGCGTTTATAAATTTTTATAGGGGGATGATTGTATTAAGGTCCCCCAATCCTTGCAGTGACTTGCCAATTCGGGTAATTACTGATTTACCCCCTTTTCCCAGGAAAATGTGATTTAATGCCGGGTGTTTACATTTAAATTTTATGATATATTTGGCATTACTTTTACCTATGCACGTTGATTTTACCGGCGTCGATGTTGAGGCTGTGCCTGCGGCCAACAAATTTTTTTGTGGCGTAGTTGTTGGGTAAATTATCTAAACCCCTCCCTGATCGCTCTGTACATCGTGACAACACTGTACGCCTGGAGCAACTCCTGAATTGATGCGCAGTCAGACGCGCTATCCGTATTGTCAGACTTTGTTTGTTTACCAAAAATAAATCACATATTACAATGTTGCTAAACCTGCGCATGCCCAAGCTTTACGGACCGACCGCACCAGTTGACAAAAGAATTGATGGGTGGTAGAGAATCTAGGTAAGGAAAATTTTTGTTATACCAACTTCAGAATTCCTCATTTGGGGAGGTAAGACAGCACATGGTTGAGCTGTTGAATTTTGACCTGTTTCAAAAGTATTTTAAACAGTCATCCTTTTTTTTTAAATGTCAGGCTTTGGCGCTTGAATTACTAAATCATTTGTCGTAGGATGTGGAGGAGGATTTAGAAAGGATTCTGGTAGAATTATTCTATTTTTACTTTTCCAGCCTGTTTTATTGTTATTTCGACTTGACTTACGAGAGTTGCATTAGCGAACTCACTCCTCTATTACTCTTACGCATTAACCTTGTGTCACTGGTTAGCATTGAGGCTAGCATCTCATTCTTGATTCGTTGGATAGGACGTTTGGACATGACAGCTAGATAGCAAATTAAAAGGATATTAAATTGACCTCAACCTCTTCTGTTACAGCCACCTTGATTTAATCACATACAGGATTCTAGATCTCTAATTGATGAACAACTATTGGAATGTTTCCTGCACCAGGAAGAACAATTTATTTATAATGATAGATTATTATAAGTTATAATGATTATTAATTTAGAACAATAATGATTACAATGTTTATTAAATAGAATGATTATTAGAATGTTAAGTTGTAACGATTAATTAGAACAATAAATTCTATAATGATCATTTAGAATGCTAAGTTATAATGATTATTAAATCAGAACAATAATGATTACCATGTTTATTAAATCAGAGTGATTATTTTAGAATGTTGAGTTTATAATGATCAATTAGAACAATAAAGTTATAATGATTATTTAGAATGTTAAGTTTATAATGATTATTAAAATTAGAACCATAAAGTGCCTTTCTGTATAATAATAAAAGATAAAGTGGTTATCAGGTGTGGTAAGAGTTATTGTTATTTTGTGGTTACTCACCAACACTTAAGATGTATTAAAACTGAAAATTTAGGCAAGGACATTGGGGTATAATGTATGGTTGTTGTTAATTTTACGGTAATGAAATTCTGCGCGAAGCCAAAACCAGCCCAAAGTGACGCGAGAGACACTACCCCTAACCATCCGCGAATGTCTTAATTTCGAACCTGTTGTTAATGTCCCTTAAAACTTGATTTAGAGTATGCCCGGATGCTTTTATGCGCATTAGACATGCATTGCACAGCTCATGATAGAGGTTAGGATAAGCTGTGCTAATTTCCATACTAGCTTTATTTAATGACTGTTGTCCGGTAATGTGAATGTTATTCATGCAAGGCTTTGTGACTTAAAATAAATGGTGTTGTCATGTATGGAAAAGATATTGTGTAAGGTGATTGTTATCTCTGTAAGGTTAATGTGATATAAATGTAATGTGTTTATCATTTCATGATGGCATTATTGTAATCTCTATTGTCATTAATAAACATATATGGTGTAATTTCCTTGATTTAAGAACAATAGATTATTCTGAGTTAGCAAATGAGGGTTGTGGTTCATTGTAGATAATGTTGTACTTGGTTGATAAACCTTCCATGTGTTTGTTCTGCTTGCGTCGGGTGGTATGTAGACACCTCCATGTTCCTCAGAATAGTCGCCAGCCGTGAGACCTTAAATGGTTAAAATCGATGGGAACCTAGGCTTGAGTGTTGCTTATGTGTCTTGGAGGTCCTAACCATTGCAGGGTAGGACGGGCGGGAAGTCAGTCTTATTATGGTCAATTGATGGTCGTTTAATGCTTGCAGTTACTTGTTGTGCGCCTTATGTCTTCTTGTTGTGATCATCATGGTTGCGTCTTGTTAGTCATCGAGTGGCGACGTAGAGTCGAATATGTTTGTTTCCCCATTACATGCACACACACTTTTTAAAACAAAAAAAAAATTCCACTAGTTATACAAAGTTTGTAGTCGCGACAAACGGGAGGTTCGTTACAAAACTCTCATAAAGAAAGAATAATAAAGGACTTTCATAAAGAAAAATAATATGAATATGATTAAGCAATATAGTATCAAACAAAAATGAAAGAATTCTCGTAAAAGATTGACACTATGATGGAAAAGAAAAGAAGCAATATAATATCAAACAAAAATGAAAAAACTCTTATAAAAAAAGAATATTAAAGGACTTTCATAAGTAAGAATAATAGGAATATGATTAAGCAATATAATATCAAACAAAAATGAAAGAACTGTCATAAAGGATTGGCACTATCATGAAAAAGGAAAGAAGCAATATAATATCAAACAAAAATGAAAAAACTCTCATAAAGAAAGAATAATAAAGCAGTTTCATAAGGAATAGTAATAAGAATATGATTAAGCAATATAATATCAAACAAAAATGAAAGAACTATCATAAAGGAAGAATACTAAAGGACTCTCGTAAAGGAAGAATAATGGGAACATTGATGAAGTAAATTATCATGAATCAATCATGGGTTGGGGTTGGTTGTTGTAAGCCTAGATGATATGGAGAATGATGGGTAACTTTAATCTTTTGAAAAGGACATGAGCCATATGTTTGTTGTGTAATGATTGGTATCTCATTAAGGCTTTCATGTAATGATTGAAGATATATTTTAATAGACTAGTTATTCTCGCTTTTCTTCACCATGGTTGAAAAAATTCTTGTTTTTATTATAAGCTTTCAATTATATTTGATGTGTTGTTTGAGTTTAAAGGGTACCCTTATAGAATGCATCAACCCATGATTATAAGAATTTGGAAATAAAAAGGATAAATTGATATTAACATTTGGAGCATTCTATTTCATATCTTTATCCATCCTTCCTTAGATCACGGTACTCTTTTTTGTCACCTTAAGTTCGTCACCTCATATACTTCCCTTCTTAAAATTCAATTCTAAATCAAGTTTGATGGAGCTTTTTGGGTAATACAAGGTTAGTCTATTTCAAAGGCTTCCTAAAGAATGAGAAAGGAGATATGATTATTTGTTGCGCACAAGATATATATTTTTACATCAAAGTGATGCATAAGAATTTGAAGGGAGATATGGTTATTTGTTGTATATTTTTACACCAAAGTGATGCATAACTCCTTGCTCTTCATTATGTATATAAACAAAATGATTTATTATGATTCAATAAAGGTAAAATATATAATGATGGTAGATGAATTAAAATTAATTAAAATTTACAAATAATTGATAAAAAAAACTTGAATCGAATGTTTTTATTGTTATGTAAATTGGATTTGGTAAAAGAGTTAAGTAAATTTGATTTGGTGAAAAAGTTAAATGTTTCTCTTCATTATGCATATAAATAAAATGATTCATTATGATTCATTAAAGATAAAATATATAATGAGGGTAGATGAATTAAAATTAATTAAAATTTACAATTAACAAATAAAACAAAATTGAATTGAATGTTTTTATTATTAGGTAAATTTGATTTGGTAAAAGAGTGTAAATTTGATTTGGTGAAAGAGTTAAAAATGAATGGGTTTATCTATGGTTAATTGAGAGACCATGGTTTTGGTAAACCATGGTATTGTGTACATGCACCTCATGCAACGAATCTTATTTAAACTCATGATATCTTCATTATAAGATGCTTGATTGGCTGGCTTTGGCCCAAAGACTAATAAATCTATTAGGTATTGGTTTTCTAGGTTTTGGATTTTGAGTTTGATTGGGCTTTAACCTAAAGACTAATAAATCTATTACGTATTGGTTTTCTAGGTTTTGAGTTTATAGTTTACATAAATTGATATTTTTCTTATGCCCAATATTAATCTCTTCATTGGAGAGCCTATGGATATGGAAGCATGTGAGAATAATATGGAGAGTAAATTGTTTGGCATACCATAGCCATAGCCTTGTGTGAGAAACTATTTGTCGGTGGTGTATGAGTTGTCCATCCATTTGTTGTAATTGATTAAGTTGGTGCGTAGAAGGAGAGGATCAGATTCATTTTGATTCCCCTCCAGGGCTTTCTTATTGTCAAAGACTAGTTGCTGGTCCTACTCCAAGACCAGAAAGCAAAGCAATTTCACCAGGATCAATACGCCAGGATGATTACAACGCTCTGGGGTCATTGGAGAGTGAAATCGCGTGGCAGAATATGACGCCACTGAAGCCATAGAGGATGTTGATGAATCATATTCCAATTGGTGCATACGATTGTTGGTATGGTCCAAGTCCGTAGAGGAAAGCTTTGTGATCGTGAGAATACGAATCTGCTTGTCACGACAGTTCACGTTTATCATAAAATGAGATCCGAGCGAAGATGTCTTCCGTGGTCACCTATAGTCTTTCCCGGGTGGCATTCTTATCGTGGATCTGTCAGGTCAATACTAGTGTGGACCTATAATGCTGTGAAAGAGCATTGCTTTGATTCTAGTGTCGATCAGCTAGCATGTACACGACAGCGTGTAAAAGGCAATGAGGGCAGGTTTGAGGGCCTGCTAGCAATCTATTCAGTTGGGAAGAACCCTGTCGAGGATGTAGAGGCCAAAGCCAAGGAAGCTGTGGAGAACAGTAGTTTAACAGTGGTTGCAGGTGGCACAACGCCAGGTTAGAAGGAATCGCGAGTTGGGTTTGTAGACCTGAAGAAGCCATGCCCATTTTAAGGAAGGAGGAGCCACCGATGTTAGGGTTTGCAGACCCGTAGCGCATAGGAAAAGAGCCACCTAGGGTTTCGAACCAATGTCAATATTGCAGAAAGTGTGTGGAATTAATGGGTTTCAAGTGATGATGCAGTTATGTTGTCTGTTCTTTTCACTTTTAACAAGGAAGTTGGGCATTAGGAGATCTTTAGGGTAATAAGCATGGATGTTCGTTTGATTACAAGGAAGTCGGTCTGTAGGAGATCTTTATCATGGATAGAGGGAGCAGTTTCATTTTTAGACATGGGTGTTGTTGTACATAATTCAATTTCTTGTTTTACCTCAAATGTATGTGTTTTTGAACCCGAGTTTTGGTCCAAGTTTTAAATCTTACTTAGTTTTAGGTAGGGTCTTAATCTTAGCGAGTTTTAAGTAGGTTTTGTCCATATTTTCTTTATCCCTCTCATGCATATAGAGGAAGAGGATGTAGGATCAATTTGTAGAACAAATTATTTAGATAACTATGAGGGTTGTAGATGTTCTTATATTAGCTTGATGTTGAATTGGAGAAGTTAAATCTTTGATATGTTAAAATGATTCATAGAAAACTAATGAGTATAGAGGATGGTACTCATGTACTCTACCCATGTATCTATATTTTGTTGATTGTAAACTCTTCTTCAATTACTCTTAAATCTATATTATGTTAACACTTAAGATTTTATAGAATCCAATCTTTGTGAACGTTATGGGGACAATGTAAAGGTAAGTTACTTTTGTGAGTCTATTGAATATCTATTCAATAAATTGTAACACTGCCACTATATGTTATTGATAGAAAAACAAAAGTTTTGGAGAAAACAAAAAAGGATGTTTAAAGATCATGGACTCGGTGCTTGCATATCCACAATGGTTATGCAGATTCCAAGTATTAAAAGTTGTATTATAATGGTCATATATTGTGATAATTTTGTTAAACAAACTAAATAAAGATTGTGATAATTTTTTTAAACAAACTAAATAAAGATAAACCATGAGTTGCATTATTCATCAATATGATATGTATATAAAAATAGTGATGTGATCCTTTGATTCATATTCTAAGATGTCTCTTGGACTACCGATGATGAATATTCATATTCACTTGTGTTTTTTCATATTTCGTATGAAGTGAATAATACAATAATACATAACCATTACCAACTATGTTTCCAACATTTGTACCCTTAATCCGAAGGGGTGTATGTGAGTCCAAGAAGAGAGTTGAAAAGTGGATATGGTGGTTTTGGGATGACCAAAAATGAAAAGGATAACAATATTTAATTTCTTACACTAAATAGTGATCCTAGTTTAAGGTAGACCACAAACCATGGAACTTGGCTCTAAGGCTCAATGGTTCACAGAACATTTCCTAAGTTAGCTAGAATTTAGAAAGTGGTGCTTGTGCTAATTGGAATTGCTCTTCAATTTTGGTTTAAGGAGGACCATAAACTATTCTCTAGTATAAGCTCAAAGTCTTCTACTAAATGGAGGTTTAAGGAAAACCAAAAACTAATATGGTGGTTTTTGATGACCAAAAAACAAATCACACTCACTTGTCATCTTGGCTTGTTACTACTTGATTGATAGGACTTCAAAACTTGAACTACAAGATATGTCAATACCCGAGATTGAATTTGTCGTGGTCATTACTCGAGAGTGAATTCATACTCGAGAGTGAATTCATTGGAAATCTTCTTGGATATTGATGACCATCGCCAAGAATCCATCCACCCATAGTGGTTCTTTACTTTTGAATGTTTATTTCATTTGGAACATCTATCTCAATGATGATTGTTCTTTTTACAATGCTCTCAAGGATGAATATCAAAGAACTAATCTTCCATGTGGCCAAATTGATGACATTGTTGGGATATCAAAATCTTCTCTAGAACAAGAGTAAGTGAATATGAACTCTCTTGATGTAATCCAACATTATGGAACTCGATTGGTTTTGTATAATTTGAAATATGAAAGGTTGCCTCCTTTTCATATAACACTATTGTATGCTTGTTGTGCCTCATTTCTTTCCAAGGTTTGATGATCACCTTGGAAAGAGGAAGTTGATCTTCATCTATATTTGAATCTAGGGTTGTCTCAATGACATTTTGTTGTGCTCTCATCTGAATCATCATATTCTTCTTCTTCGAAAATAAGGTTGTTCTAAACAAGGACTAGTTCAAAATGTCGAAGATTATTTTGTTGTATTTCTTCTTGTTGGAGTTGTGATTCAAGCTGGAGAAATTTGATTTTATCCTCTAAATCTTGTAAACATGTTAGAACATCAGTGAGATTTGATATATTAGTTATGACTATATTGGCCACATAAGACAGTATTAGAGTGTTCAATAACTCTAATATTTCATCAATTCAATTCAACCATGAGACCTTGGGAAGAAATCAATAACAACAATCACATAATTGGTATCATATATGAAAATAAAGTTAACTTTCATATTTTGGATTTTACCAAACCGATCCAAATACAAAGTTTTGGATTCCTTCAAGAGAGTTCATATTCAATTTCTCCATTTCAAGAGAAGAATGTGAAATGCCAACATTGTCAACCATTTGCCCATATGGAATATCAGTGTTTTGATCTTCATCCTTGTGAGCATTATGGAAAGAACAATCATCATTTAGATAAATGTTATAGCTAGAATAAATATGCAATATTAAACAAACACTATGGGTATATGACTTCTTGGCAATGGCCATCAACAATAAAAAATATATCTAGGTCATATTGTAGAATTCATTCTCAAGTATTCACACATCTTGCTATGGAAAGATTTGCATCTTATGACCTTTCCCCTGAGAGGGGGAATAACATCAATTATTGACAATCATGCCTTGAGTTTCTAAGTACTGTCAATAAAGTAGTAATAATAAAACTTGATAAGAAAGTGTGATTTAGTTTGTGGTCACCCAAAACCACGAGACTATTTTCTGGTTTTCCTTAAACCACCACTTAGTAGAATACCTACAACTTCTACTAGACAATGGTTTTTGATTTTCCCTAAACCTTCATGTAGTAGAAGACATTCAAATTCTTCTAGATAACTTTTTATGGTCATGTTTAAATTAACATTCTAGATAACTTTCGATTAGCATAATACATTAGCTTCTAGCTAACTTAGGAAATGTTTTCTAAACCATTGAGCCCTACATCCAAGTTCCATAGTTTATGGTCATCCCTAAACCACCACCACCATTTAGTAGAAGACATCAACTTATGGTATCCATTTGGTTTTTAGTCATCCAAAAACCACTAGATTCAGAGAGCACATTCAACCATTAGTAGTATTTGTCCACTTCGATATTTCAACTCTCTTTTTGGAATCACATACACCCCTTCAGATTAAGGAGGGAATGTTGGAAACATAATTCGTAAGAGTTATTATATTATTATATTATTCACTTAATACTGAATATAAAAAGAAGCAAGTGAATATGAATAGTCATTGATAGTCCAAGAGACCACTTGGAAGAAGAATCCAATAGTTAAGATAATGTATTTATAGATGTATCATACCAATGATAAGTACACTTCACACTTATCTAAATCCATGTGTCTAACAAAGTCAGAGTTTTGGTCATGAATTTTATGGTACTCAATATAATGAAGTCACGTCAGAGAACTAAGAGAAGCATAGGGAAATTACTAGACTTGGATTTGTCATGAAATTCTCTGAGAAGGATGACAATTTGATCGATGAGTCTATATATAGTAGAGGTAGAATGTACACATAAACACAATCACATAGGATTGATTTTCACTTTAAATTTATGACATATGCAAGCATAAACTTTTTCAATATCTTTCTAGAATGTTAGGCAATTTTTTTTGGTGTTGGTCCAACAACCAAATGCAAGATAGAATGAACACTATTGAGTTAAATATGAATACTATTGGCGCTACATTGGGTTAAATATGAACTATTTAACAATGAACAACAAGGGAAAAGACAATGTGGTGTGTGAGGAAATTAGATTTGTTTATTGCTTGTTAAAGTATGAAGAGATAAATTGTAAATAAATGTATATATAAATAAGAAACAATCAAATTTATGTAAAAACTCGATGAGATATGTAAAAAGTGGTCATTTTAAAATTAATGATGTCCATAGGATTATATCAACCAATTTTTACATAAATGTAATTGTTGCTAGTTGAAGACCAACATACTTAGAGGATTAATAGACCATTAATGTATTAATATATAATTGAAATATTAATGTATAAATCACAGTATTAATATACTAAAGTATTAATGTATTAATTATTTGAAAGTTAATTAATGTAATGAATTATTACATTAATGTGATGTATAAATTAATGCATTAATACATTACATAATGCATTCATGTGTACTATAATGTATTAATGTAAAGTGTTAATTAATTAATATATTAATAATATATTATATTAATTAATAAATTAATACATTACTAAAGTATTAATACAATAATGTATTACAATAATATTAATAAATTAATATATTAATAAAGTAATATACATTAATAATGTATTAATACATTGATGTACTAAAATATTAATGTAGTAATGTATTAATTAATTGATCTACTAAAGTATTAATGTATTTATTAATTAATACATTAATAAAATATTAATAAACTATTAAAGTAAAATACATTAATAATACATTTTTACATAAATACATTAAAATTATTAATAATGTATTAATATATTGATGTACAAAAATATTAATGTGTTGATGATGATGATGATGATGATGATGATGATGATGATCGTACCTTAAGAGGGTAAGATATCACTTCAATTTATTTAAAATTGCATTTCTATGCTAAAAAAACATTGAGAGAAGCGTTCCAACATCACCATAGTTTTTATGACTTAGGAGGTTAGGAAGGTCGGTAATGTGGAAAATATTTTTAAATTGGGATCTAATATGAGTATAGGTAGGGAAATCCATGATGAAGTGTTTTTCATCTTCTACCCACTTAGTATCACAAGTGTGAGATATTTTGTCATCCCATGCGTCTTTGAGAGTTACACAACACCTTGTTTCACTATGTAGGTCGTGATAGCTCGTGAGAGTTTGTTATTTTTCTATCAATGTTGATTTTCTTCTTTGTACTTTTCAAAACTAAGAGTAATTTTGATCTTCTAAATTTACGTTGAACACCTCCTTTGATCCAGATAATTTTCGACACGAAATTAGAGCAGAGATATAATAAAGAAATGCATAGAGATATCCAATAATATAACGAAAATGTATCAAAGATGAAACCATAAACACAAATATACAATAATACACGATTTCTATTAATGAAAGAATTGTACACAGACTGTAAAAATACAAAGTGAAAGACTCGCTAGAATGGTGGCAGCTTATATCTGAGAAGAGATGTGAAGGCTACTTGCATTAACAAGAAGATGATTAAAATGAGGCTCTAAAGGCATTTTTATAATAGAAATGAATTGTTATAACCCTAATTTGCACCATACATGCTTACCTAGCATCAGGCCATCTCAGATTCCTTCTTTTCCAAAACACTACTAAACAACTCTTTTAAAAACTGCATTTTTAAAAGTCCACGCTAGCTGATGCACTACACCCCGCATGGATCTACAGTATCCACGCTAGCTAGCCCACTACAGCCCGCGTGGACCTTCAGAAGCACGCAAAAAGGAAAGTTGTTGATCAGGGGATCAAATATTGCTCAATTTTCAAAGTGCTTGGAATGCGACGGAAACAGTGCCATTGCATCCGTCTCGTCTTCCTGATTCCGGTGGTATATTTACTTTCTCAAACAAAGTCCGTATGGAGAAGATATCACGATCTATTCACCAAGCCAAATAGGCAAAATTTTTGGATGTTGATTGTACCTGTCCATACAGTCCGTACGGTGACGTGGCAGGACCGTACAGGCCGTAAAGTGGTGACGTGGCAGATGTTGGTTGGTCGATTTTGGGCGAGTCAGATTTTGACACGTGTCATTGGGTGGCCAATAATAGGAGGACACGTGGCCCAATCCAAGGGCACCACGTGTCGCTCACTGGTTGGCTAAGGAGTTTATGTATAAAATGTTGGAGGCCACGGGGTTCGACCCCCAGACCTCTCCTCCACATAGTGACTTCACAAATTCCAATAACCAACTTTCCCGGCGACGTTCCTTGTTACGAATGTCAACACGCATATATTTCATATTGTGTATTGTTTTAATTGGAAAGGGGGTGGGTCGGGGCTTAGCCCCGACCCATGGTTTTATACCATAACATATAACCATATGTTATAACCGTGTATATAAATGTGCGTGCGGATGTATGTAACAATAAACCAATAATTTACCATGTATTAAAATGTGGCGCGGTTATAACATTTGTGCACGAGTTTTGACATGGCCCACGGTTTTTAATATATATTGCATATGCCCACGAGTTGGAGTGCAGGGGTTATACGGTTGGAGTGGTTCAATGAACTAACCACCCATTTGCCAAGACTACGGTCATATGCGCCATACGCCCAGGTGTCGAAGCGGTCAGGGGCTGGCGCACCCTTAACCGTCCTACGGTTTGCACCGTTGGCACGGTGGTGCCCGGTGCTGGGTTTTTACCCTTAAAAGAGTGTGTGAGCCAGGTTCATGGAAGGAAGGTGTGGATTGTAGAACCAAAGACAAAAAGCTTGAAGAGGGAGACTTCTAGGAGGCCTAACTTCTTCATTTTTCGACCGATTGAGGTGCCGAAAGAGCCCGGACAGGGGTTTTGGGACGCTGGGAAGCCATTGGAGTAGTCAGTTTGTCAGTTTGAGCATTGTAAGACATGTGTTTGAGCACTTTTTGAGAAATTAATAATAATGATCCATTGGAAGCTGGACCAGGAGATGTAGCCCATAAGAGGGGTGAACTCCTTTATCAATTGTTGTGCACATGTGTTTATGTTCAATATTTATGCTGTTGTCTATGTGTAT
>ML790483.1:131257-143182 GCA_009831015.1 Picea engelmannii
GCCATGTACTAAGCAGGTAACAACAGAACAAACAACACAATTGTTCTTTCAAAATGTTTGGGTGCATTTTGGTTTGCCCAAGTCCATTATTTCTAATCGGGATTCTCGATTTGTTGAAAGTTTTTGGTCGAGTTTGTGGGCACTCATGGACACCAAGTTGAAAAAGAGCACAGCTTTTCATCCGCAGACAGATGGTCAGACAGAGGTGGTGAATCGTACAGTGGTACATTTTCTTCGTGCTTATTGCAGTAAGCATCCTAAGCTTTGGGATGAACATTTACACTACGTTCAACATGCATACAATCGAGCTAAGCACTCTTCGACGCAAACATCACCATTTGAGACATGTTTTGGCTATTTCCCAAGTCGCCTTTAGATTTTATCTTTGGGAAAGATATTGTTGTTGATGGGCAATATGATATTGATCGGGCAGAGAAGTTCATCGAACAAATTCAGTCCATACATCAGGTGGTGCAAGAGCAGTTGGAAAAGAGTCATGCCAAGTACAAAGCGAGACATGACAAGCATCGTGTTGATCACAGTTTCGAAGTTGGTGATGAAGTGTGGCTTTACATAAGCAAAGAGAGGCTTAAAGGAGAAGGTAAAAAGTTGAAACCAATTAGATATGGTCCCTTCAAAATTGTCGGCAAGATTGGTAACAATGCTTTTCGTTTAGATTTGCCTCCATATATGCAGATGTATGCAGTTGTTAATGTTGAGAATTTGAAGTTGTATGAGCCTCCCTTTATTGATGATCAAGGAGAGCATGTTCATATTCCTTCCATAGATGATTTTTCTCCAGAGTATCTAACAGAACTGCAGGAGGACACCATACTTGACAGGAGAATGCGAACTTCGAAGCGAGGAAATGTAGAGTATTTGCGAGTTGGTCTTAAACGGACGAATCCAAGAAAGTCCAAGTGGATTGAGGTTGGAAGGGTGAGGGAACTTTACCCTCATATTTACATAGACTGAGATAGTCTTTTGGAGGTCCAAAAGCTTTCCAATGGGGAGGTGTGATCAGGGGATCAAATTTTGCTCAATTTTCAAAGTGCTCAAAATGCGACGAAAATAGTGCCATTGCATCCGTCTCGTCTTCTTGATTCCGGTGGTATATTTACTTTCTCAAACGGAGTCCGTATGGAGAAGATATCGCGATCTGTCTGCCAAGCCAAATAGGCAAAAATTTTGGATGTTGACTGTACCTGTCCGTACAGTCCGTACGGTGACGTGGCAGGACCGTACAGGCCATACGGTGGTGACGTGGTAGATTTTGGTTGGTCGATTTTGGGCGAGTCAGATTTTGACACGTGTCATTGGATGGCCAATAATAGGAGGACACATGGCCCAATCCAAGGGTGCCACGTGTTGCTCACTGGTTGGCTAAGGAGTTTATGTATAAAATGTTGGAGGTCACAGGGTTCGACCCCCGAACCTGTCCTCCACATAGTGACTTCACAAATTCCAATAACCAACTTTCCCGCTGACGTTCCTTGTTATGAATGTCAATGCGCATATATTTCATATGGTGTATTGTTTTAATTGGAAAGGGGGCGGGTCGGGGCTTATCCCCGACCCATGGTTTTATACCATAACATATAACCATATGTTATAACCGTGTATATAAATGCACACACGGATGTATGTAACAATAAACCAAAGTTTTACCATGTATTAAAACGTTGCACGGTTATAACATTTGCGCACGGGTTTTGACATGGCCCACGATTTTTAATATATATTGCATATGCCTATGAGTTGGAGCGTGGGGGTTATACGGTTGGAGTGGTTCAACGAACTAACCACCCATTTTCCAAGACTACGGTCATATGCACCATACGCCCAGGTGCCGAGGAGGTTAGGGGTTGGCGTGCCCTTAACCGTCCTACGGTTTGCACCATTGGCGTGGTTGCGCTCGGTGCTGGGTTTTTACGCTTAAAAGAGCGTGTGATCCAGTTTCATGGAAGGAGGGTGCGAATTATAGAACTAGAGACAACAAGATTGAAGAGGGAGACTTCCAGGAGGCCTAACTTCTTCATTTTTCGACTGATTGAGGTGCCAAAAGAGCCCAGACAGGGGTTTTGGGACGCTGGGAAGCCATTGGAGCAGTCAGTTTGTCAGTTTGAGTATTGTAAGACATGTGTTTGAGCACTTTTTGAGCAATTAATAATAATGATCCATTGGAAGCTGGACCAGGAGATGTAGCCCATAAGAGGGGTGAACTCCTTTATCAATTGTTGTGCACATGTGTTTATGTTCAATATTTATGTTGTTGTCTATGTGTATTTTGCATAAGTAATCCTTAATTTATGTGTTGCAAATTGATCATGTTGCTTTAAACACATAACATTTCAATTGCAATAATTATTCAAGTTTTTCAAGTCTTCTTCATTTTTAGATCAGTTGTTGAAGGAACACACAGCTTTGGGTGAGTTAACTGAATCTTCCGGCCATGCATGGCCGAGGGTTCATCCAAATACCTAGCTTCTTCTAGCCTATAAAAGAAGGGTTAGGGGTCCCATTTGGAGGAGGAGAATAAGAGTAAAGAAACTTTGCCCAATTGTAAAGAAAGACGTGTGTTCCGTTGACAAATTTCCTTTTTTCTTGCTTCTGAAGGTCCACGCGGGCTGTAGTGGGCCAGCTAGCATGGACACTATAGATCTACGCAGGTTGTAGTGGGTCAGCTAGCATGGACTTTTAAAAATGGAGTTTTTAGAAGAGTTGTTCAGTAGTGTTTTGGCAAAGAAGGAATCTGAGATGGCATGATGCCAAGTAAGCATGTATGGTTCAAATTAGGGTTATAACAGGAATTCCCAAAACCCTAGACATCCAAAAACCTAACCCTAGGAGATCGAGTGCCAAAAGTTATGTGAGCCCCATTTGGTTAAGTTAGTACATCAACTTCCCGGGGTCGTAACTTTTGCATACGATCTTTGTTTTAGGCGTGTGATAGCTCGTTCGAAAGGTATTGTCGAGGAGATTCATTTTGAGGGATAACCAATGCTTTCAAATATCATTCAGAAGATATATCCTGAAAAACCTTCATTTAGGCCCTCAAAATGGCCCCAGAAGTTAAAAACTGCTAAAAATAGTAAATTGCCAAAATTGCCATAAAATTGTTTTGAGCGAGTTGGAAAAGGTGGGTGGCCACCGATATCCACCTGGATCATCCTTGTGTTATCCTAATTTCTTTTTATACATTAATTCTTTATCACACCACATATTCTCTTTAAATTTAGAAGTCTCGATATTTTGCATGATGGATTATTCTTGTGTTCCCCAATGTTTTAGCCAATATTTGACATCTTTATTCCATCCTCTCTTGACACACTCGTGGTCTTGGCTAGAGTTTGAAGCAATTTTGGAGAGCCTCTTATCATCCATGTTGTTTATATTGTTCTTGTACGCTGTGTATCTAACCATAGAAATTCTCTCAATGGGGGGGAATCCTTCTTCTATGAGGAGGATATAGGGTGTATTTCCTTTAATTTTGAGATTATAAGTTACAAAATTATTTTGGATCAGGGATAATTTTAAGGATGAAAATTTATTTTAAAATGTAGAAACCTTGACGAATATTACTAATCCTTCATATTCCAACTATAAATTTTTGGCGATATTTTTTAAAAATTATTCAAATTTCGAAGGATTTTATATAGTTTATATAAAAGTTTGGCGATTTTTAAGGTAAAATAATTTTCTCATATAGAATTTGGGCGAATCATTTTTAGAATAGCGAATATTTTTTGGGGAAAAACCATGGAAAATTAGCCCATGAGCGAAATTTAGCCCCTAAAATCATCCCTATTTTGGATCCATTGAATCTTTCTGCAAGATTCTCTAGATATACTCCAACCCCAAAATTCAAATCCATATAAGATAACTCGAGTGAAGTGACAATACATTGATGTGATAATACATTATTGGTCTATTAGTTAATGTATTAAAACATACATACATTAATGTGTTAAAGTATTAACGTATTAATTAATTAATACATTAATACATTGCTAATTTTTTAATACATTAATAATATACTAATAAAGTAATACGTTATTAATACATTATTAAAGTATTATTATTTAATATATTAATAAAGAATTAATATATTAAAAATGTATAAAATTATTAACAGTACATGAATAAATTAATAAATTAAAGTAATAAGTATTAGTAATACATTATTAAACAAAAATACATTAATAATACATTATTAAATTATTACATAAATACAAAACATTTAGCATGACCATGCCATAAATACAAATCATTGACTATGGTTGACAATTGTTGTCCATAGTGTGAATTAAAATATAAATGTAAATAATAACTAAATGTTTATGAAATAGTTGATCATGGATGACCATGTCGACCATGACCATGGTTGACTATGATAAACTATGGTTTACTATGACTCCATGGTTGAATAGGATTGTGACTGTGGTTGACGATGACAATGACCATGACCATGGGTAACTTTGGTAGATCTTAGTTGACTTTGGTTTACTATGGTTGACTATGGTTGACCATGGTTAATTATTGTTGACGATGACCTTTCTTGACCATGACCATGGTTAATTATTGTTGACGATGACCTTTCTTGACCATGACCATGGTTAATTATGGTTGACCTTGGTTGACCATGCACATGGTTTATTGCACTTAACCTTAGCTTACCTTGACCATGGTTAATTAAGGTTGACCATGACCATGGTTAACTTCTGTAGACATTAGTTGACTTTGGTTTACTATTATTAACTATGGTTGACCATGGTTGAGGATGATCATTACCATGGTTGAATGTGGTTGAAGTTGACCATGTTTGACTATGGTTGACTATGGTTGAATGTGGTTGAACTTGACCATGGTTGACCATGGTTGAGAATGGTTAACCATGGCTGTCATTTGTTGTCCATGAGACTCACCATGACCACGGTTAGCTTTGGTAGATCTTGGTTGACTTTGGTTTACTATGATTGACCATGGTTGAGCATGACCTTCACTATGGTTGACCTTGGTTGACCATGACCATGGTTGACTATGGTTGAGAATGGTTGGCAATGGTTACTATGTTTGACAATTGTTTTCCATAGATTATTATGGTTGACCATGATTATGGATGCATTCACCCTGTTTGAACTTAACTATGACTATGGTTGACCATTATCTTAACCATGGTTGATTATTATTGACCATGACCAAGAGTACGTTTTACTATGGTTGACTATGGTTAAACATGGTTGACCTTTACATGGACCAAAGTTGAGTATGGTTGATCATGGTTGACCTTCACCATGGTTGACTCGGTTTGACTATTGTTGACCATGCCATTGACTAACCTTCGTAGACCATGTGGAGATAATCATTGTGAGTCATGTTGATTATGTTTAACCATGGTTTAATGTGGCACTATTGCATTGCAATGTTGATCAGGGTTTGTTCGTCACATTGTGACATAAGGTTTTTTTTGTCACATTAAGACATCAGGTTTTGTTCGGCAGATTGCAACATTAGGGTATGTTCATCACATTGTGACATTAAGAAATGTTTGTCTCATTGATGTTGTTCTATATTTGTCACATTGCCACATTGGGTTGTGTACATCACATTCTGACAATGGGTTGTGTTCGTCATATTGGGACGTTTGGAAATGTTTGTGACATTGCAACGTCAGGATATGTGTGTCACATTGTAGTGTGAGGATATTTATCTCACATTGCGATGTTACTATTCAAACAAAAATGATGTTTCTATGTCCGTCACATTGCAACATTTGCTTATGTTCTCCACATTGTGATGTTACAATGTTCGACATATTGCAATGTTACTATGTTCAGAAGATTACAACGTTACTATGTTCATGTTATTGCGATGTTACTATGTTTTTCAAATTGCGACGTTACTATGTTCATCACATTATAACATTACCATGTTTGTTACATTGTAACATCTAGTTTTGTTTGTCACATTAAAAAAAAMGTTTTGGCCAAGTTTAAAAAATTGCTAATGAAGTGTTTCCTTTGTGACAAAGATAGGAGCTTTGAACTCATGTGGTATATTATATAGAAGGAAACAKAGAATCATACTTTTTTGAAGGACATTAACAACATAGTGAATTGAAAAATCTATCCCTTCCAAATAAGAATATAGAAAATTAGACTATGCATTTMTGCATTCCACTTTATGGT
This sequence comes from Picea engelmannii, assembly GCA_009831015.1. Lineage (NCBI taxonomy): Eukaryota > Viridiplantae > Streptophyta > Pinopsida > Pinales > Pinaceae > Picea > Picea engelmannii. The sequence goes on from ML790483.1 coordinate 137,446, forward strand.
GTTGCAAATTGTGATTGTTAGGAAAACAAAAATGAATGGGATAAAATAAATTATGATTTATAACAGTAAAATATTTAACTAAAATCCATTTATGACTATTGTGAATGATTTCATGGAATTTTTTTTGTCGATAGATGYATACAACTAATACGTTCTSATACAACTAACGTGTTCATACAAGGGCATTGTAGGAGAAAGTGGTTTTCATATTCAACCCTAGGAGAAAGCRGTTTTATTTTTATATTTTATAATGAAATATGTTTTTTCATCAAAATAWTTTTTTTATATGGAATATTTCATAAAAATATGAAATATATTTGTGTGTGTKCTAGCGAATGATGGTATCTCTTGACRCRTTAGTGGCAATGCATAGATGGAAAACAACAATATGTTAACTTGGAGGGATTACTCAAGGTACTTTTACAATGAATTTGAATATGGTGTAAGAATATGAAACATAGTAAATTGAATTAGCTTTCGGAATACCTTTTATTCATAGAAATTGTGAATAACTATGTCAAATTTAATTTTTTCTAATAGTGGTATGTTATTTTTCCAACACAATATAAGGTATATGTCTTTGTTTATGCAGGTGTTCAGTATCTTAACGATGGAATTTCATTCCAAAAACTTTTATACTCGTAGAGAACTTGTTTTTCTAGTGCGGTGTATTTTTTGAAAATTTATAATATTAATTTTATATATTTTTAAAATTATCAGAGTCAATATATGATCCAGATTTGGATCCAGGAGCTTGATAGGGCTTAGAAAAGCCTAAAAATAAATGTTCTCAGAATGAATTCAAAACATACGTGTACGTAGACCTCAACAATACGAACCCAACGCAACTTGAACGAGCTCAAACAGATGTTGTATGCTCTTGATATCGTGATCTGAAGTTTAGGTCAAACTGACAAAAAGTCAAAGTCAAAGTCAACAGTCTGTACTGCTGATGTCAGTAGCACAGGTGGCAGATGACATCAGCAAGAAACACGGCCACACTAGGATGTGCCACGTGGTAGTCATTTTTGAAATTTTTAGGGGTTGATTTGGACCAATAAAAATTGGACACGTGGCAGTGTACGAACATGACACGTGGCAGTTCGTATAACATGACACGTGGCAGGTACGGTGATGATGTGGTAGGTGAGATTATGTGGAAAATTGTTGATAGGGTAGGTACAATTATGACAAATGGGAAAATCATTGATTGACAAGTGGCATCAGTCCAACGAATAAGGAGGTGCCACGTGGCCTAGACTTGGGCTGCCACATGGCACAAGGTGGTTGGCTCGTTTGGTTGTATGTTATAAAATTTATGGTCTCCCCGAATTTTGAACTCGTGACCTCCACAGTAGGCTACACCTTGGGAACATGTTGGGTTCCATTGCACCAAATGTGGGACTTGTTAATACAACCTAGTTTACTATTTTATAAAGTGAATTTAATGTGAGCACGGGGAGTGGATAAGCCATAGCCCATGGATTTATGCAACCCCATATGACTCGAGGGTTAGAATAAAGGCCAGGCGCAAGAATAGGGCATGGTCCTGTTGAATAAACACATGACCATAAATAGGGGGGCATGCTCAGTTTGGGGGCTTATCCCTATTATTATGGCATAAAGTGGGTTTTTAACCATATCTTTATGGTTTTTATTGATTTTATTAACCAATTTTGGTTATTTTGCGATATCTTGGTGGATATTGGGCTAAATTGAGTGCCAAAAAAAGTGGGATGTGGGGATTTGATCCATATAGCCCATGGATATATACGCTAAGCCATTGTGAGGTTTGAAACAAGCAAGAAGAAGCAAAGAATGTTGAAGCCAAGGTTAAGTAGTCTTGAGCAGTGTAGAGTAACTGAGCTTTGGAGGCAGTTTCCATGAGTTATACTACTATGTTTTCAATGTCGTCTGTTGCATCAGGTTTTTGAGACAGAGAAGAATAAAACTAGTCAGTAAGAGCCCTATATGATGTAATTTTAATGCATATTTTAAAGCATTGAATATTGAATAGAGAAAGCCTCCCTCACTGAAGACAAAGGCCCAAAGACGTAGGTGAGATTGTCAAACTCTGTTATCAACTTCTTGTGTACAATTGGTTGTTGGTTTGCATTCTTTGTGTTATATGATATTGCTTTTAATTCTTTAAGTATTTGTAATTTTCATATTCACATGCACCATCAGAAAAAGGTCTTTATTAAAATTGAGGTCATAGTGTGTATTTTCTAAGCTTCGATTTTCGGATCATGTGGTGTCAGAGCGGGCTGAATTTTGCAGGAATTGTGAATATGGGAAAAATATTTAAGAGAGATAGACTCCAGGAGCTCGAGGATATCAACCAAACAATGCAGTGAGAGAATGTTGAATTGCAAATATTGTTGCAGATTATCTAGGAAGTCAAGGAAAGAATGTGAATGTTGATGTTGGAAATGGAAGCAAGGCGAGTTGGAGGAAGTCCTTCAGCTAGAAGCCGGAGCCCTATCAGGGATGATGAAACTCAACCATTCCAAAGGAAATTAGATGAGGCGTATTTGTATACTCCTGATACTCTGGTTGAGGAGAAATTGATAGGAGAGGCCATTGGCATATTCTGTTCGCCAGTAGAAAACACCGATTACACTCCAACCTCACCTATAGTTGATCAGGAAGTGGACTCCAACCATCCAGAGATAGAATCATTTGAGAAACATACCAAAGGATTCGGTATGAGAATGATATTGAAGTTCATATATGGGAAGGGAAAAGAACTTGGAAAATATGGCCAAGGTAGAGCCGAGCCGATTGAAGTGCACGAGCGTCCACTTCGGGAAGGATTGGGATATGCAGGAGAATATTCTCAGGATGAAAGTCTAGTGATTCATTGCATACACTGTGGGACACGATGCTGACCACTGTTGGGAGTGACATCCAGAGTTGACACCAGAATGGTTTCGAACTCGGTAAGGCAAATAGGCAGCTCAATTCAACAACAATGTAAAAAATGAGTCGCGGAAGAAAGGTAAATAGGTTGAAAGGTACAAATTACCTTTGCCCACCTTTACTAATGAGCATGATAGAGTCATGAACCTTATCAGGAAAATGATTCCATGCATATTTTGTAGAAGAAATAACCATTGTGTTGCAGACTACTGGGAACATAAAGTATATGGAAGAAAAATCATGGTGACAAGAAGTACACCAAGACGCGATGACGTGACACTGAAAGTCAAAGAGTATCTGTGAGCAAAGTCAGTGTAGCCAGGGAAGGATTCAGAGAAATCCAAGGGGGATTCAACTTAGTGAGGGCGTGATTCCATCAAGTTTATTTGAGCAAGAAACACTTGCTCACATTGTTAGAAGAACGCAAATTGTGAGTATAGTTGTTTGAGGTTGCATCTAGAGTTGCAATGCTCAACAAATCCTGAAGGGCCTGAGCAAAAGACAAATGTTGCAAAGGAACAGAAGGGCGTTGTCGAGGAGCAGAAGGACGCCGCAAGAGGACAACGGGTGGATGTTGTAGAGAAGTAGAGGAATGATCGCGGAACTCCATTGGCAGGATATGGGTCATTCGACTGGAACTGGGAAAATCTTATGCCCTATATGTAAATTGAGTCAGTGTCATTGTCATTGATGTAATAAAAATGATTTGATTTATGAAATCACTTATTAAGTCTAGTTAATGTTAAGTATAGGATGGTTTTCACTAGTCAATTGATGTAAGGATATAGTTGATTGATGTAATAAACCTTTTGTAGACCAAAAGGTCTTTAGTGGGAAGGCGTAATCCAGATTTGGATCCAGGAGCTTGATAGGGCTCAGAAAAGCCTAAAAATAAATGTTCTCAGAATGACTTCAAAATGGACTTGTGCATAGGCCTCAACAGTACAAACCCAACACAACTTGAATGGGCTCAAACGGACATCGTATGCTCTTGATATCGTGATCTGGAGTTCAGGTCAAATTGACAAAAAGTCAAAGTCAAAGTCAACAGTCTGTACTGCTGATGTTAGCAGGATAGGTGGCAGATGACATTAGCATGACATGTGGCAGCACCAAGACATGCTATGTGGTAGTCATTTTTGGCATTTTTAGGGGATGATTTGGACCAATAAAAATTGTACACGTGGTAGTGTACGAACATGACACATGGTAGTCTGTACAACATGACACGTGGCAGGTACGGTGATGACGTGGTAGGTGTGATTACATGGCCAATTACTGATAGGGAAGGTATGATGTTGACAGATGGGTGAATCATTGATTGACAAGTGGCATCATTCTAGTGAATAAGGAGGTGCCACGTGGCCCAGACTTGGGTTGCCACATGGAACCAGGTGGTTGGCTCGTTTGGTTGTATGTTATAAAAGTTATGGTCTCCCCGAGTTTTGAACTCATGACCTCCACGGTAAGCTACGCCTTGGAAAAATGTCGGGTTCCATTGCACCAAATGTGGGAATTGTTAATACAACCCACTTTATTATTTTATAAAGTGAATTTAATGTGAGCACGGGGAGTGGATAAGCCATAGCCCATAGATTTATGCAACCCCATATGACTCAGGCGTTAGAACTAAAGGCCAGGCCCAAGAATAGGGCACGGTCTTGTTGAATAACCATATGACCATAAATAGGGGGGGGTGCTCAGTTTGGGGGCTTATCCTTATTATTATGGCAGAAAGTGGGTTTTTTAACCATATCTTTATGGTTTTTATTGATTTTATTAACCAATTTTGGTTATTTTTCCATATCTTGGTGGATATTGGGCCAAATTTAGTGCCACGAAAAGTGGGATGTGGGGATTTGATCCATATACCTCATGGATATATAAAATAATAAATTGTGAGTTTTGAAACAAGAAATCAGCAACAAATAAGCTTGAAGCCAAGGTCAAGTAGTCTTGAGCAGTGCAGAGTAGCTGCGCATTGGAGGTAGTTTCCAGGAGTTATACTACTATGTTTTCAATGCCGTCTATTACATCAGGTTTCTGAGACAAAGAAGAATATAGATAGTTAATCAGATCCCTAACTATGTTATAAAGTAGATTATAAATCATTGAATATTGAATAGAGAAAGTCTCCCTTACTGAAGACAAAGGCCCAGAGACGTAGGCGAGATTGCCGAACTCTGTTATCAACTTCTTGTGTACAATTGGTTGATGGTTTGCATTCTTTGTGTTATCTGCTATTGCTCTTAATTCTTTAAGTCTTTGTCATTTTCATATTCACATGCACAGTCAAAAAAAGGTCTTCATTAAAATTGAGGTCATAGTGTGTATTTGCTAAGCTCGATTTTGAAATCAATATATCCTTGAAATTACAATGCCTTTTGTTCATGCAGGATAAGTGGGTCTTAACACCATCAAAATAATTTATTTTTTATAGATCATATATATTGGTCTCCTATAGTGTGACATATAACTCATTTAAGAAATTCTTAAGCTAACAAATAGTTATAGCAGGAATAAGAGAGGTATGTATTCTAGGATTTTGATATATGCGAAGACAAAAATATATTAAAAATAGTAAACAATATTTATTTTTTAAAACATGATATATTTAGAATATGCATAACCAACTCTATCTATGTATGTAGTTTCATCAACAAATGAATTGTTTATCCTATAGAAAAATAACGTTAGACATAGAGATATAGAGAGGTATTCAAAAAAATGGAGGTTTTTATTAATTTGCATACCAAACCACTAGGTTTTTCATCTTGAACCTAAATCTGAGGCAATCATGTCAACACACACATTG
>ML790483.1:146292-188284 GCA_009831015.1 Picea engelmannii
ACCTCACTCTCACACACTCTCTTTGTCTTCCTCTCTCTCTCTCTCTCTTTTCTCCCCCTCTATGTCTCCCTCTACCTCCCTCTCACACACTCTCTTTGTCTTCCTCTCTTCCACTTCCTCTCTCTCTCTCTCTCTCTCTCTTTTCTCCCCCTCTATGTCTTCCTCTACCTCACTCTCACACACTCTCTTTGTCTTCCTCTCTTCCTCTATGTATTCTTGTCTCTCCCTCTCATACTCTCACACACTATGGCAAGTTTTGTACATAGAAAGGAAAGAAATGGCCTTTACCTAGACATGTCAATACCCTAGACCTAGACCTAGACATATCAAACCCTATACATGGAAATGCATGTAAATAACTAGATCTAGACCTATATCATAAGCTATGACCTAGAACAAATACCATGACCTAGAGCTATATGATGACCATGGCATATTCTATAAGATAGAATTATATTTATACCTAGACCATTACCTATATCACAGAATAGACCTAGACCTAGACCTAGATCATGAAGATGAACATGACCATGACCATGACCTAGACCATGACCTAGAGCTTGAACTAGACCATGACCTAGACCCCCCTAACTCCATCTAATCCTAGGAATAACCTATACTCCACTCTTAATACCCTCCACACTTGAGCCATATGTGCATTATGAATATACCTCTTGTTAAAGACCCCACATGCCTTCCACCCACATATTGGTGCTCTAACCATTTCTCTATGATTCAAAACAATTTCATTCATAATCCCTTAGGTTGGGTGCTCATCCCTTCCCAACAAGAACTCATGTCTGTTCCTAGAATGTGCACACACTTTAGTGCACACACATTATAGGAACATGTGTGAATTCCTGCTTGGAATTTGTATGTACCAATCACACTCTTAAACCTCTTATATCTCAAAGGGAAGGAATGGAAAGTCAAGGAAGGGAAAGGCAAGGCATGGCATGGCATAACATGGCAAGGCAAGGCATGGAATAATAGGTAAAATCATGGCATGGAATAGAAAGGCATGGCATGGAAAAGCATGGCATAGCATGACAAGTCAAGGCATGGTATGGAAAGGTAAGTCATTGCATGGAAAGGAAAGGAAAGACATGGAAATTTATTCATTGGAAATGATAATGATGGAGATTGAAGACCGAAAACCAAGTCGTGTGCTAATGGTGTCATTTTCATTATGATTCATTAGGCAACATGTTTTTTTAACACAACACTAGTGTAAGGATGCATGCAAAAAATTGAGGTGCATGCCAATGGTGTTGTGTAGGGATGGGACTCAGAACGTGTGACGACAAATTTGGTTTCTAAAATCAAAATTAAATTAATTTGAAGTTAGACGAATGGGTGACAAAAGGAATTAAAGAAAAATATGGCATATCATAGAGAAGAAAATGACAGAGAAAAGAAAAGATAAGATCATTGGCTTTGTAGTATGGTAGAAAGAGAGGAGAAATACAACTGAGTAGAGAGGAGAATAGAGCATTGGTTTGCTAGGCTGGGAGAAGATAGGGGATTCTAGATTTTGAAGTGTGTTTTTTATTAATTTGTGTTAATCATGGCCATGCTTGTATGTGTCATTAATGTTGCTTGTGTTTCTTTGATTTTTGTTGATATGTTTTTCATTATCTTAATTTATTTGGGGGTATTTGGTTTATCAGAATGAGAGGGAAGGAGATATGTGTGTATAATAAGAACCTGTCAAAAAATTGTATAGTTGATGGAGTCAAGGATGGAAAACCAAGGTTGTGGAGGTAGGTAGGTATCATAATTTGTTTTATTTATTCATAAAATATTTACCAAAAAAAATGAGTGTTTTTTTTTGTTGTTATTTTGTTACTATACGTCAAAGAAATCCAAACGTCTTCTAAAGGAGAGGTCGGGAAGACAATGAATAAGGGATATGTGCAACAAAGAAATGTAGCCTCACCTATAAGGTGAGTGTTAAGTTTTTATTCTTCTTGCAATGGTGTATTTATACAAGTACCTATATGAACATGACCATAAACTAGACCCCCTAGCTCCATCTAATCCTAGGCATAACCTAGACTCTATCCTTAACCCCATCCACACCCAATCCCTAACTGCACTATGCATTTACCTCTTGTTTAATAATGATATTTTATGGATATGACCGTTCACCTACGGTTTAATAATTATTTCATATGATTTAATGATGATTATCATATGTTGATTCTTATTTTTTATTTTAATATAAGAATAATCCTTTAGTGGATTCGATATTCTTTATATGGAATATTTATCCTTCTTTGAATTTCTTTATTAATTAAATTTTAAATAATTTTATCTTTCACATTTCTTACTATTTTGGTGATTTGATTTGATTTCATTATCAGGTTTTCTCATGTGTCTCTGGGATTTCTCGTTGTTTGATTTTATATTATCAAAAATCCATGATTAATATTTATTCTTATGAGATTGGCATTGATTATGTGTTACTGAAACACTTATCTATTTCTATGTTGTTCAATACTATTGTCGTTGTCCATTTATTGCTTGGTAATAATCATAAAAGGTTAATTTTCCTTGATTTTGTATTATTCATAATCAATGTTCGACATTCCCTAGATTATGTATGAAAGAGAACTTATCTATATGTGCTCTCACACACTCTCTCTATCCCCATCCTCCCTTCCTCTCTCCCCCTCCCTTCCACTATCTCTCATCTCTCTCTCTCCTACATCTACCATATCTCACCCATGTATCTCTCTCCTCCCCCCCCTCTTGGTCTTCATCTCACACCCTCTCACTCTCTCAAACAATCCATCTCTAAACCCTTCTATATTTACCTCTTTCATATAAACCTTGCTGACTCTGTCACTATATCCCTTCAATATCTCTCCCCCACTCTCCCCAACTTTCTCTCTTTTATTCTATCTAACCCCCCTTCCCTCTCTCCCACTCCTTCCTCTTATTCTCTCTCTATGCCCACTCTTTGTGTCTCTATATGTCACTCTCACACACTCTAGTTTCCTTCCCCTCTCCCCCTCTCACACTCTCTTTCTTCCTCTCTCTCCACCTTGGCTCTTTATATCAAAAGGAAATAAATGGCCTTGACCTAGACATGTCAAGACCTATACCTAGACATAGACATTCCAAGACCTATACCATGACCAATACCTATACGATGACCATGACCTAGACCATGAAATAGACCTATACGATGACTATTATGTAGACCATGACATAGACCTAGAGCTAGAACTAGACCATGACCTAGACAATGACATAGAGATAGAGCTAGACTTAAACCATGACCTAGACCTATACCATGACCATGACCAAAACCATGACCTAGATTTTGACATAGACCATGGCCTAGACCCCTCTAGCTTCATCTAAGCCTAGGAATAACCTATACTTGACCATTATAATGAACCGTGGTTCATTTTGGATAGAATAATGTGAGGTTTCAACTCTGTTATTTCTATTGTTATATGTTAGGCTACATGATTCTTATTATTGGCTCTTGGAGTCTTAACTAGGATGGGACTTCAATATTTTTTCAAATTTAGGTAATGAGAACCATTGATTGCGTATGGATTTAGCACTTAGTAATTGTTTACACCATAAAAGATTCGTTAATGCATAACACAAGTATTTATAATCACTTTAGAGAAAACATATTATTCTTAATTACATAGACTTCCTTAACACTTTGAAAAGTAATTTATAAAATTAAATAAATTCATATAAATTCATACACATAAAGTTAATACACTTTGAAATTCATACATTCATAAAAATAAAATGTAGAAACAAAGAGATTCATAAAAAGAATTCCATGAAACATCTCTCTCTCTCTCTCTCTCTCTCTCTATATATATATATATATATATATATATATATATATTCAACATTGTTTAAATTGTACATTTTTTACAAAATGTCACCTTCTGCCCAATATACAAAATGACAACAAGTTCCCTAACATAAAAAACAACCATATGGTGGTCTAGATACAAAATGGAAGTTGCTAGTCACTCATTGACAACTACCACCCTTTCCACCCTCGGGAGAATACTAAAAATTGATATTTCTTCTCTTGCTCAAAGAAGAACCTGGAGTGGTTTTGCGCATGGGCATGGTTTGTCACTCTAGAGACTACACAAAGAAAAAACATTGTTATAAGTTTTTTTACACAATGAATTAAAAGACTTGCAAAATGATACTTTGTAATTCAACATAAGACAACTCACTGCAAATGGTATTGACAATCATGATGGTGTTATCATCCTCCGTGACCCTAATCTCTTAGAGATGCCACCATGTGTCAGTTGCAAGGATCAAATTTATGAAATTTAAACAAATAATCATAAAATTAATTCCAACGTAAAATTTGATCATCAATACATTATCTCACTATTAATATCTCGGTCCTCGATGGAGAATTGATGGTAGGTGGAGTGCGCAGTTGTACAAACTTCTCTGAGGAAAAATCTAATGTGGTATCCTTGGTGGATGACATAGATGGAAATGGTGGTGGGGGTGTGTGGCATACGAGTGCATCCACAGTGGATGGATGGGATGGAAGAGGTGGTGTAGATGGGTGGCATGCGGGTGCATCCAGTGAGGATGTATGGAATAAGAACTTAGATGATGGGGGTGGACAATGATGAACCCCTACGAGTTGTACAAATGATGGAATCTCCCTTGGGACAGAGTTATATAACCAGAAAATTGTGGACATGTGCCCAATGACTGGACTAGTATTATAACTAGTGAAAATATTAACAGCCTACATACATATTGATAATATTGTTATTAGTACCAAATAGTGAAATTCAACAACATAAATCCAACAAATTTGATATTTAAATGAGATTAAAATCTACATGGGTGAATTTTCCATCCTAGGTAGACATTTCTCTTCACTTCCTGGTCCCACAACTTGTAGAAACATAAGAACATTATAAATTTGAGGATGAAAAAAAATAAAGAAATCACTATGGTGAATTTATCAAATGTGACATGTAGCTATGTATGGGATACGCCAAATGAGAAATCTTCCCCTACTGCTGCATTAGTGGTGAAGATAGACACTGATGCATCCATCGGTGTAGAGGGCCTGTTATATGGGAATAGAAACCACAAAACATCATACTATAAAATATCAAAATAAATACACATAATACTATATAAATATATAATGATGAATAACATAGATGTGTTTAAGATACTAACCTCCTCCATGAATCTCTCATGTCCACTGGACTCCATAAGATCATAGTAATTCTAACTGCAACTCGAGCATCTGTGAGGTTCGCATGGATGACTTTTATGTCCATGTACCTTCTCCTCACTGCACTATGGTCTCTAGGTTGAAGGTCTGACCCCTCTATCAATCTCATCGATAGACACTTCCTACCAATATGGTGAAACAAAGCTATTTTGTTTCACTACGGTCCAAGTTAAGGATAAAAGAGCTACATGTACCTGTTGCCAACCCTTTTCTACATGAGAATTTTAGGTAGGGGGTTTATGCCTTCACCTAGGGGACATAGACCTAACATGGGGTCACGCTTAACATGATATTGATCTTGTACAGACCCTTGAACCACCCCCTGGATGTCACCAATGTCGAAGTAGTTGACATGGTGATCCAAAATAAATTCAACCCATAATTTTCTCAAAAACTATAAGGCACCTCCCTATTATTGCATGGAGGTTTATCAAATACCATGAACCACCTATCCATCCARTGAKAATTGAACTATRGTTAGATACACMTGTCYGTACAAATGTGTTTCTTGTTGAYAGGTGGTTTTTSTCTAGTTCGGGGATCAATAAAAAGAGACATGAAAGATTTTTTTGAAATACCTAAGTCTCTAACTTGGTTTATGTCCAATCCAGTGCTATAAAACTCATACATTGTTGCCCTATATTCAAAAATAGAATTTATTTTCCCTTGGGAAATTGCAATGGAACTCACAATRACATCCAATGAAGTGGCCAAGGACWCTCTGTTTGGTTTTCTCTTTCCCCTTAATTCATTTACCAATGTTCTTAATGTGGACAAMCCCTCATCAATTTATGTGTTTATGTTGGGTGGTTGTTGTGGGTTGGGKTTTTGCTTGCYTTGGTMTTCTTGTGGGTGGTTTACATTGTCTYTGGGTTTCATTTTATAATATATGTTGCAATTTAATAAGATATGRTATGTAAATTAGGTTAGTTTTTTTAATAAAAATATAAAATTACAAAAAACATCAATACATATTTTAAGAAATAAAAAAAAACCCATAAAATAATCATATTTATTGTAATCTCTCTACAATTATTTTTAAAGGGGAAATGTTCTTACAAGATCTTGACTTYRTTCCTTCTATTTKTTTKCTTAATGAAGATAAAAATGCAAGCATGATGTGTGMAAATGGGAACAAATYGTGCCCGCAACCTATTAAAAATGGTATGACAGAGGAATGTGTGTGTGTTCTTATGAAACACACAAKTGTTCTTAAGAACGCACACACATTCTTAGGAATGCACATGCATTCCTACMAAGGASTCTACCAAGGAGTCTATGTTCCTACAMGTTCAKGTTCTTGTTGACCCTCTTGCCACTTTGTKCACACACCCATTTATATCTTTTGACAAATTTAAAATATCTTAACTTCAATCAAAATATAAACTATTGTCTCTYTTCATATATTWTTATKTTTATTATTATTATTCTWTGAATTTGTTCAACTACATATATTTTATGTGYTAGTGTTTTAGCCACTATTTTAAATAATTTAATTTCAATTAAAAGGTATTTATATTTTGTATATTACTATTTTGATTATTATTTTAASTAATTTACTTTCATGTAAACCAAAAAAAAATCATTTATAAAAGATGTCAAAACAAAAAGATACATAATTATAATAATAAAATAAATTTAAATGGTACATAAATTTGTAATAATGAAATAAAACTTTAAATGTATTAATGAAAATCACTTAAATACTTTTATTATATAATTAAAATTAAAAATAGATATTAAATATAAAAGTCATATAAACAAATTCACAATTAAATGAACAATTTATCATAATAAATTTTGTAACCATAAATTAGAAAAGGTTATGAATTAATTTTTCATTTTTTATTTTACAAGTCAAATCAAACTAATAATTATCAATATAAATGTATAGAAAACAAATATGTAAATCTTCTAGTAATTAAATAGTGGATTTGTATTATTATGTTTTATTGATATTGATATTGATATTATTTTTCTAATTGAAACTTGGGAGCATAAAAAGTCTAAGGTCCCTAACATAGAAGGATTTATCTTATGGTCAGCATGGAACAGAAATTCCCACCGTAGAGGGATAAGAGACATTGTTTGTTATATTAGAAAGATCATTTATCCTCACATTCAACTTCATAAGATCGACCCTCTCAATCAATACATTTGGATAGAAATTTCAAACACCAATGCTAAGAAGATTTATCTAGAAATTTTCTATTTTGAACCTATTAATTCTACTTTTTATAAGAAAAACAATCTAGATAGAAAGTCCCTATAATAATTTAGAACAAGATATTTATAGTTTGAAGAATGAAGGTAATATCCTCCTGCTAGGAGACTTTAATGCTAGGATTGCAACTAAACAAGCTACTCTTTTAAGCATTGACTCAAACCATAATCATTTATGGCTAGATGAGGATCTTTTTTTATCTAATAACTACAAAATAATCTCTAAAGACCTAATTGAGAATTTGTTTGGTACTCAATTGGTCAAGCTATACAACTCTCAAGACCTATTAATTTGAAATGGACCAATGAAGTATCCAAACTCCAACCACATGACTTGTATTCATGGAATATGTAGTAGTGTCATAGATTATGTGATATATTATATCCATGTTTCCAACCAAATAACAACTTTTGACCTTTTAAACAACCATGAACCCGACTCTGATCATAAATCGTTAACCCTAACTCTAAACTTTTCCATCCACATGAGAGTCATTGAAGAGAATTAAGATAATCAAAGGAAATTTCACTTTGACAAAAGTAAATTTGACATTTTCTTAAAGGATTTAAATAGTAAATTACATCTCATAACTTATAAGGACAACATTGAAGAACTCTATCTTAATTTTACAACTACCCTTTCCACTTCCATTAACAAGTTCTCTTTCTATGTGTCTTCTAAATCAAATAATAGAACAACCAACACTTGGTATGATAAAGAATGCAAAATTTAGGGGAAAGCCGTTAGGGATGCTTCTATTGAGTCCTTAAAACATGATAAGATCAATATGCACAAAACCTTAATTAAAAGGAAAAAAAGGCATTATATCAATAAAAGCCAAGATAATCTTTCACAACTATCTAAGTTGGATCCTAAGAAGTTCTTGATCCAAATTCTAAACCGCAATAACAAAGAAAATAATATGATTCGATTAAGGGACTATAATTTCTACCTTAAAAGTCTTTATGAGGTCCCTAATGCCATGGACACCATTCCTATTGTCCCTACAAAGGATGAAGTTTTTTCTTTATATGACATAGAGTCTAGGGTTAAGCGTCTTGCAAATGGGAAAGCTAAGGACATTGAAGGCTACCGAGATAAAAATTTTAAAATTTGTGGACCTATTTGTATCCCTCACATACACAATCTCTTCAATTTAGAAATCGAGGATGGCTTCCCTAAACCCTAGATAGAAATCCTGATTATACATATTTTTAAAAATTGGGATAGAAACATTCCCTCTAATTATAGGGCCATTATGGTTAGCTCGATTTTAGCCAAGATTTATGGAATTATTTTGGAAAAGAAGATTAGACTTTGGCTGGAAATTCACGGTAAAAGACATAGATGCCATGCCGAGTTTAGGAGATATCATTCAACTGTGGATCATCTCCTTACCTTTGGGATCATTACAGAGGAGTTCCACAATACTAAAACCAATCTTTTTTGTTTTTTTCTTGACTTTAGAATATATTTTGACATGGTTCCTAGGAAAAACCTTTGGAATAGGTTGGAAGAGATAAAAGTGAATCTCAAGTTGAGGTATGCTCCAATAAGGATGTATGAGAAAGATATTTCTAAGTTTAAATACATTGATGGTTGGTCGAAAGAGATTAACTGCAATATTGGAGTCGAACAAGGTTGTCACTTGTCCAGTACCCTTTTTTGCATATACATTGACAAGTTAGAAGATTTCTTGGAAAAAGTAGGTTGTGTCGTCCCTACTCTCACTGATATAGTCATCAATCTTTTTATTTATGCATATGATATTATTCTTATGGAAAGGAGTCTCCATGATCTTGAAAACCAACTAAGAATCCTCAAGTATTTTTTCTCCAATATGGGTATGACTGTTAATACTAATACGACTAAGGTCATGATCATTAAATCCAATAAGATCACTTATGATACCTTAGTATATGACAACAACAACTTGGAGGAAGTGAATTCATACAAATATCTTGGAATTGATATTCACACAAGATGAACTGGAAGTATATCATTAAGAAAAAGGATTATTGGGGGATGAAAAGCTTATTATGGGATTGAAAACAATTGTAAATCAACCGATCTTTTGATTTGGGATAAGAAGAAACTCCTCTTTGATATTCTTGTTACACATGTTATTCTTTATGGATGTGAATTCTTTGGCTGTAGTATCTCTCGTGAATCTTGGAGAAAGATAAAGCAAATAAAAAATAATTGTATAACCTATAATCTCAAAATTAAAGGAAATACACCCTATCCCATCCTCCTCTTAGAAACAAGACTCTCCCCCATTAAGAGGACATTTATGACTAGATATCTAATGTATAAGAACAAGTTAAAAGACATGGAAGACAAGAGGCTTCCTAAAATTTCTTCAAAATATAGTCGTAACCACCATTGACTCAAGTGAGCTTGGAATAAAGATGTCTAGTCTTGCCTAAACTATTCAGGAATCATGGAAGACACCATTTTGTCTAATAAAGATACTATTAAAAATATCATCAAATCAAAATTTAAGGGGAAAATGTGGCATGATAAAGAGTGGGAGGAAAAATAAAATTAAGGTATTATAAGGATGTAATCAACCCTAATCTAGAAGATCAAAATTATCTATCTGTTTTAAGAAGTTTAACGAAAACAATAAGCATTGTTAAGATAAGAACAAATTCTCATGAGCTCCATAATGAAACTTGACATTGGTTAATTCCTAAAAAGTCATGGGATGAAAGAGTGTGCCACCTTTGTGACACTAAGAGGATTGAATATGCAAAGCACTTTCTTTTAGATTGTCGATCCTATACCTAGATTAGATCTCATGTAGTGAACCTCAAATTCACCATAAAAAAAATATATTCTCCAGAACATTAATCCTAAATAACTTGATAGATACATTCTTGGGATACTATTTTTCTATTATTAAATTCTGATAAGTTTCTTATATTATGGTTATCCATGTTGACATTTTATTCATCCAACCTATAGGTGTCCAGGTCATGCTAAGTTAACCGTCCAATATTCTAACATTTCAGTAAGTACTAAATCTTCCAAACACTTATACGTATCATACATATACTATACTGAAACTTGGACTATGGAGGACTTGATATTCATGATTCCAGAATTCTTTCCATATGTAAATAACATTTTTCACATACCCACTACAGAAAAAATAAAGTTTCCCTCTTTATCAAGGGATAGAATCCCCAAATTCCTATGGGGTCTAGCACAGGCTGGCTCTTCCCTTATCCACCTCCATGTGATCATTGGTTACGACCACAGGCCAAGCCAAGAGGCGCCTTTCTCTTTTCACGTCTCAATGATGTAAGAGAGTCAAGTCTTTCGACTCTTCAAACCCTAAAAACCGAAATATAACCTTCGATGAGATCGATGGCTATGAATGTTCCCCTTATTCGATGGTCCTAGCCATATCGGGATTTCGGTAACCGAGAGTTCGAAAAGCGACGAACTAACCACCGTTCACTCCAATCCCTGAACTTCGATATGTGAATTCGTGTATGAAGTCAACGATCTTCATTGATCTGGATATGACAGTCATTATCCCTCTTGAGATTAAGGGTGTTGAAAGTCCCTCAGTCTTAATCGCACGTTGGGGTTTCATATACCAGGATTTCGTGACTTGTGAAGACGAGGTGTCTTGCCCCTTTGGTTTCCCGGTTGCTAAAACGTCGAAACTTGATCACACTCAACTGGCTCATCCACAGAGTGCATTGGGGATTTGTATACTGGGATTTTTGCGACTTGCGAAGATGATGGATCTTGCCCTCTGGTTTCATGGATGCCAAAACACCGAAATTTATTCACACGGTCTATTCGTCACTCTTTCACTTTCATGGGCATTGAAACCATTAAGGGGTTTCTCAAGCTCTACACTCCATGCAGTGTTCTTGCACACAATGGTGCGATCCTTCCTAAGCTTGTCTCGGACTTAAGGAGTTATGGGTTCGGTTTTCCTCGCAGAGGGCCTGTGACGATCTGCACTACCTCTCTGACCTTAGAAAACTTCATCCTCCAAGGGATTGAAAACAATTAGGAGGGTTAGAAAGCATACATGAACTGGGTCTGGGGTTGACGGAGGCACAGTTCGTGACTCTGGTTCATGCCTCCACTGGACACAAACATTTATGAGTATATGTAAACTTAAGGGTTCTGGAATGCTTTCCTTTCAATTGGGGCTTTTGCGCCTTTCATAGCACAATTCCAGAATTTTCCCTATGTTAAACAGTGTTATTTCCAATTTAATCGAGTGCTTTAACATGTAGAAATTAGATCGAATCGACTTACAAATTATTATGAATACTTATTGAAATACTTATATTCTATGTACTGTAGGTTTTCCTATAAAGAGTTTTGCAATCCTTTCGATTAAAATTCATACATAATTACATCCCAATTATTTGCATACCCGAATATCATAAATGTTTAATATATATGAGAAAGGGACTTCGTTCACTTATTGTATTTCTACATAGTCGTAACCTACAAGGAAATAAACATACGAAACTTTGAATACTTAAAGGTGTATCACCTCTATCACGGATGAAGATCCTCCATCGTTTATACCAATCCATTCATTATAGTAACAAATTAATTCTTACTAAGTTCCTACAGTTTTGTGAAAATAAAGGTCAATTGGGTTTTAGCGATCGACCACAATAAACAAAAGACCACTTTGTTTGCCGAAATGCGAAATGCAGAAAGACTATGGGCCCCACACTTCGGGGTTCGTGGTTCAGGATTTCACGATTTCAAATGCCCAAACACCAACACCCAACAACTCCCGAATTGTGAAAAGTGAAAGGAAAGTGGGACCAACACTTCAGGGTTTCGGGGTTCGGGATTTCGCGATTTTCAAAAGACAAACACCAACACACAACAACTCCCGAGTTGTGAAAAGTGAAAGGAGGTGGTACCAACACTTTGGGGTTTCGGGGTTCAGGATTTCACAATTTCAAAGCCAAACACCAACACACAACAACTCCCGAATTGCGAAAAGTGAGACCAACACTTTGGGGTTTCAGGGTTCGGGATTTTGTGATTTCAAAGCCAAACATCAATGAACAACAACTCCCGAATTGCGAAAAGTGAAAGGAAAGTGGGACCAACACTTCAGGGTTTCGGGGTTTGGAATTGGTAAAACAAATGATTAATATGTTTGCTCAAAAATGAGTTTATCAAGAAATAAAAATGAGTTTACAAACTCAATAACAAAATTCATAATCACAGAGCAAACCTCCAAAAACAAGGAATAAAAAAATCAATTTAGGAAATACTTCAACATAATTGCTCAATTTGGATACTCACAGATAGATCTATCTGATATTGTGATTACAAAAAATTATAACCTTTGCCTATAGACAAATTCATACTTTCAAATTCACTTGCATAGGATAACTCTGTCTCAAGTTTTTAATTCAGGAGGGGCAATCCCAGAATTTAGTCTTTGATTATAAAAATACATGCAATAAACTGACCCATAGGAAATTATTCTTTCAAGACTTAACCAGGCCTAATTTCGCAACTAGTAGATTGATGGAATTTAATATTTACCTAGCAATAAAATGCAACGGAGATAATCACATTCGATTCGATCTTTTGTCCATAACATTATTCAATACAAGATTAACATACGCATTACATCCGTGATTGAATCATTCACCAGAGAATGGAAATTATTTCAGTTTCGATTTAACGAAATACATTGCGTCAGATATAAAATCATTCAGATAGAAAATGGAAATCATTTCAGTGCTGAATTAACAAATTCATTGCATCAGATATAAAATCATTCAGTTGGAAAATGGAAATCATTTCAGTTCTGAATTAACAAATACATTGCATCAGATATAAAATCATTCAGATGGAGAAGGAGTAGAGCAACATATCTGAACCATATCGCGGGAAGACAAAGGGAACAACCATGTTCTGCCCAACCATAGAACAGGGTAGCCAAATCACTTGCCCAGTTCACCCCCTAGCCTAACCATGAATCCATGACGCCAAATTTGGAAAACTCCTCCTCAACAATGTCCACAATTCCAACTTTTATCCTCTTGCCTCACACTTAATCAACTTTCTCTTTTCCCCAGCATACATAGCAGCGTCCTGCCTCCTCGCATATGCTATTTATCAATTTTGCCTAGGTCTTTTTCCCTCCCTTGGGAATTTTCACAGCTTTCTAAATCCCTAATTTTCAGGGGTTGCTAATGGCCAAATCAATGATTTTCCACTTGTAATAATCATCCCAGAGGTAGTTCCAACATGTTCCCCACTCATGGAGACATGGTCAGCTGATTTTAATATGGTTGTTCCATTTGTCCTCCTGCAATTAATATAAAATATTATGTTTTCATAAAAGTGTTATAGTCCAATAGTTAGTTGGGTCAAAACAGGTCTCTGCTCAACAATCATGATAATTAATTACAATTATTAAATTCGAAATTCGAAATTGCCATAAATGGCAAAAAAATTCCAAATTCAAATTTACTAAAAACGGAAATAAATTTCCAACAATTTTAAATTTCAAAAATATTTTATTTTATGGGGATGTCACATCTCATTTTCAAAATATTTGTCACACTACCAACCTTCCTAACCTTTTAACTCAACAAAACTATGGTGATCTTGGAAAGCTTATCTTAATGCTTTTCGAGCCCAAAAACAAAATTCTAAAGAGGCACACATAATCACCTACTCTCTTAAGTTTCAATTGACCAATTTCATCTTAGTGGAGGTTAATCATCATCATCATCGTCATCATTAATCTCTCAAATTCTTAAAAACAAATTGATATTTAAAAAATGAATAAATCTATGTTATTATGCTTTATTAATCTTCTATATTCTAATATTATACCTCCTAAAAACAAAAAAATACTTATATTTTATGTGTTAGTGTTCTAGTTACTACTTTCAACAATTTAAAGTCAATTAAAAATATTTATATTTTATATGTTAGTAGTTTATTATTATTTTAAACCGTTTACTTTCAATTAAACCAACAAAATATTCATTGATAAAAGATGTCAAAACAAAAAATAAAAAATTATAATAATAAAATAAATTAAAATGGTGAATAATATTTTATATGTTAGTAGTTTATTATTATTTTAAAGAGTTTACATTCAATTAAACCAACAAAATATTCATTGATAAAAAATGTCAAAACAAAAAATACAAAATTATAATAATAAAATAAATTAAAATGGTGAATAAATTTATAGTAACAAAATAAAATTTAAATATATTAATGAAAATTACTTAAATAATTTTATTGTATAATTAATTTTTTTTATATATAAAGTTATATAAAGAAATTCCCAATTAAATTAACAATTTATCATAATAAATTGCACAACTATAAATTTAGAAAAAAAATTATGAATTAATTTATTGTTTTAAAAGTCAACTCAAAACTTTTTTATATTATTGTATTTTATTAATCTTTTATATTTTTAGAAAAAAAATATTTCACTACTTAAATAATTGATGGAGGTTATTATGCTTTATTAATTTCTCATATTCTAATATTATATTCTAATATTATGATTTTTAAAAACAATTTAAATAATATATAAAATGTTTACCAAAATTTCATATCTTATACTAATTAATTTAATTTTTGTAATATTATTTAATTTTAAAATAAATTAAAAAATTTAATAACATGTTTTTAATTTTATATAACATATTATTCTATATCAAATTTAATGAAAGGGATATTAACATATCTGTAAGTCCATATCTTATATTAATTAATTTAATTTATTTTTTATAATATTATCTAATTTTAACTAAATTAATTTTTTTTTAACATGCTTTTAATTTCATATAACATATTATCCTATATCAAATTTAATGATATTAACATATGTATAAGTCCATATCTTATACTAGTTAATTTAATTTAATTTTTATAATATTATTTAATTTTAACATATATTAAAATTTGTATTAACATGTTTTTCATTTTATATAACTTATTATCCTATATCAAATTTAATGAAAGGTATATTAACATATCTAATTTATTTAAGTCTAAATTGTAAAATACACAACTATATTCTAAATAATGATAATATAAATATAATCTCTATCTATTATAATTATATATTATATTTGAATAAATATATACACTAACCCTAATAGGCGTAACCTTAATAAATTGCTATATTTTCGTGAATAGAAAATTGGATTTTTATGAATATCAATGACTTGGGCAAGTAAGAAAGGATGAGAAAAATTTACTAATCTAAGGAAAAAAAAAATTAACATAAATAATCACAACTATTTTGCAACTATTAAAATTTTAACAATTAACCTACTTTAACATAAAGTTTAAAAACCCTAAGTATCTTAACCTAAACTTCATAAACCTAAATATGTTAACTTTTTAACATTAAGTTAACCTAAATCTAAACTTCAAAAACCCTAAGTACATTAAGTTAAACTTCAAAAACATAAATACTTTAACTTTTTAACAATAGGTTAACCTAAAATGCACTACCAATCAAGCCACAATCGGTATGTTGGACTACCAACATAAGGTAACATAGAAGACCTCAGGAAATTCCAGGAAGAAAATGGAAAAAAAGAGATAAGACAAATTAGAAGAGGAAATCAGAAAAGGAAAAGAAAAAGAAATCTCGATAAGAAGTGGGGAAACCACAACAAAATCTCGTCGAAATCTCTCCCCATAGTTTCGAGGTTTTTTAGAATATGAAAGACAAGATACTTCTGACAATGAAATAGACCTAGAGAGCACCCAACCAACTACAACAAATAAACCAGGAAGAAAATATCATAGAAACAAAAGAGAATCGACTGCAGATAGAGAGAAGGAGTTAGTAATCCAAGAAACTATAGAGGAAGCACTAAAAAATGAGGTAAAATACAGGAAAAATAAGTCATCCCATCATAAGGGAGAAACATCTCAGTCCTCTAAAGCGGGGGGGGGGACCCTCTGATAAATGATGAAAGTTGTCCCCTAGAACTGTAGAGGACTAGGAAATAGGGATAAAAAAGAAGAAGTTCGAAAATTCCTAAAAACATAAAATCCCTCAATCATCCTACTGTAGGAGACAAAAATGAGGGACCTGGAAACCCTCCAAGAAATGAAAAGAATCTGGAAAAAGGGGAAGGAAAAGAAATCAGTTCCAGAGGAGCTTTGAGAGGAATAGGTACAATTTGGAACATGAAATAATTCAAGCTAGAGGAGGAGTTGCAGTCCAAGTTCTGGTTCAAGGTATCTCTATCTAGAAAAGCCACAAGTATGCTCTACTCAATCATAAATTTTTATATGCCAAATAGTTTTCTGGAAAAGTTGAATGCTAGCGATCGCTTCAGTATCTGGCCAACGAACCCCCCGCCCCCAAAAAAAAATAATGATTATTGACGGGGAATTCAACAAAACAAGAGGATTAAAAGAAAACAAAGGGGTTATATCGTGAAGGATCAATTCAGGGAAAAAATGGATGATCTAATATCGGAAGTGGACCTCTTTGATGTTCTCTCCTCTAAAGTATTGCACACTTGGAACAAAATAAGAGAGGGACTAGGTCACATTTCAGTTAGGCTTGATCGATTTTTAATAAGTAGCTCTTTCCTTTCCCACCTAGACAAATCCTGTTCTTAGATCCTTCTGTGAGAACAATCGAATCATCGACCTATCTCTTTATTTTCTGAACCACAAAAAAATTTGGGCCCTATCCCCTTGAGATTCAACCCCTTATAGATGGATCGGTCAGATTTCCTCCCCTATATCTCACAAGTCTAGAACGAGTGGATCATAGTTTCTCC
The DNA here is from genome assembly GCA_009831015.1 of Picea engelmannii. Lineage (NCBI taxonomy): Eukaryota > Viridiplantae > Streptophyta > Pinopsida > Pinales > Pinaceae > Picea > Picea engelmannii. The sequence continues at coordinate 163,592 of ML790483.1, forward strand.
AATCTACATCTGGGAGAAGAAGATCAAGTTGGTGAAATGAATCCTCTAAACTTGGACAAAAACCTCTTCGATCCCGATCTAGAACAAGGTTAAAGAAAACAATATTCAACTAGAAAGGATTCAAGGAGAAATGGAGACCAAAGAAGTCCAACGAGGCCATATAACATCTGAGAAAAAAAAATCATAAAGAGTACATTCAAGTGCTAAACGAAGAATAAGTCATCGGGAGACTAAAATCTAGAAGTCTATGGTTGAAAGAAGGAGACCAAAATACCCCCTTCTTCCACAGGAAATGAAAAGACAGACTCTGTTCAAATCAAATTGCTGAAATCAAAACTTCGGAAGGAGAAATCATAAAGGAATTCGTCCAAATCAAATAGAAAACTTCCATCCATTTTGTCAATATCTACACCTCAAATAGAAGATCATAGGAAGCCCTAGTTGACTCTCTTCTCAGCCATATCCCAAGAAAAATTTCAGATGAATACAATCTTAAACTCAACGGACAAATTGAAGAAGAAGAAATCCTAAAATAAATCAATAAATTCAACGAGGATAAAGATCTGGGGCCAGATGGTTTCACCCTTCATTTCTATAAAAACTGTTGGCACGTAATCAAGTAGGATTTCATCAAAATGATAAGATTCGTGCATAAATAAATAAAAATGGGAGGAGCCACCAACTCCTCCTTCTTAGCACTGATACTGAAAGAACATGGTGCATCTATCTTAGATATATTTAGACCCATATCTCTTTGTAATACCTCTTATAAAATCATGGTCAAAATCATTGCTAATAGGTTGAATCTGTTTCTCAGATATCTAATTCTTCTGAATCAAGGAGGATTTGTGGCAGGAAAACAAATATGGGAAAAAATTATGCTAGTGAAAGAAGTAATCCACTCTAGAAAATCTCGGGGGGAATTAGGTATGGAAATTAAATTGGATATGGAAAATGCATTTGATAGAGTAGAACATGATTTTCTTTTCAAATTTATGAAAAAAATTGGGTTCAATCAAGAGTTTTTATCTTGGACAGAAGCTTGTACCACATCTCCTTGGATCACCCCCCTCTTAAATGGAAGCTCGACTCCCTTCTTTAGGGCCTCCAGATGAATAAGGAATGGTTTCCCACACTCCCCTCTTTTGTATGTGATCATGGTAGAGATTCTCAATTGAACGCTAGAGTGGGAAATCATCAACGATACAATTCCAGGAATCAAAATAGCTCAATGTGTAAACCGTATCAATCACTCACAATTTGTTGATGATATGATTCTCTTGAGTGGAGCTTCAAAAATTATGGCATGAAGAATAAATCAAGTCCTCAAAACCTTTCTCTTAATTTTGTGTGGTATCCTAAATAAAGAAAAATGTCAAATCTATGTGTGGAATGTTTCAACTAATAGCAGAATAGGGATCGATCAAATTCTGTCTTTGGCATCTCAAGTGATTGGAAAAATTTCAAATAACTTGGACTACCTCTATGCTTAAAAATGCTCCTTGGTGAGTATTAACACCTCTTTCTTCACAAGTCAAGGATAAGATGGAGTCTTGGGGGTCAATCCAGCGGGGAGGGTAATCCTAATAAAATTAGTTCTATCGACCCTACCCCTCTTTCGATTCTCCTCCCTCCTAGCCCCAAAGGGAGTTCTGAAAGACATGGCCCAAATCATTCACAAATTTCTATGGCAAGGAGAAAAATCCAACTCCAAAAAATTTCATCTAGTGAACTGGGATACAATATCCTCACCCAAAAGAATTTGGGGACTGGGAATCAGAGACCCCGAAGTGAAAAATATAGAAATGGGATCCAATATTCTCTGGAGGGTAGTGTTGGGAAGAAAGCAATGGTGAAAAATGGAAATAATAAAAAAATATAGGCTGGGAGGAAGAAAAATATGCATGGATAATACGCCTGATCCCCAACCTGGATCATAAATCTGGAAACTCATAAGAGTCATAATCCCCTTATTTAAGGATCACCTCTCATGGATCCCTGGAAATAGAAAACTGATTAGTCTATGTCAAGATCCGATTTTGGGAGTTTATATCACCTCCCGAGAGGCAGAACTTGGGGACGTGAAAAGATGGTTGATTGCCAAGAAAAAACTCACTCTTTTCTATATGTCAATATGGAACAAAAATGTTAGCTAGAAGGAATGGAGTCTGGGACACGTTCCCACTCAATTGTCCAATCAAGCTCAAGTTTTGACTTCAATCCTTAAAGGAGAAACACCTATTCTCAGAGATATTCGAGAGAGTCGTGGCTGGGGAACATATGGGTATTCAGTAAAATAAGGATTCAACACTCTTCTCTCCTCTTTAAGGGTGATCCAGACTTCAACAAAATGGAAAAATGTTTGGAGCCAAGATTCTCTGCCCAAAATAAACTTCTTTATTTGGTCCCTAGCAAATGGAAAAATCCCAACGGGAGAAAACCTGATGAAAATAGGTTTCCACGGTCCCTTCATCTGTCCCCTTTGCCAAAATAGTCAAGACACTATACAACACCTCTTTTGGGATTGCCCCTTCTCGACAATAGTTTGGAACAATGTTTATGGAGATCCGACTCAACAAATAAGATGGCCCTGTTATTTAAAACCCTACTTGGTAAATTGAGAAAAATAATACCAGGGCACCTTTCGAGGAAAACTAATATTCAAAAGATTGTGGAGGTCCCTCCCCAAGTACATTTGCTGGCAGATTTGGTCAGAAAGAAACAAACAAATTTTCTAGGGAAAGAGTTCACATCCCCAAAGTGTCACTGGTAAGGCCAAAATGCTTCTATGAGACGTTATGAGTATTAAATATCTAGACATAGAATATTTTTCCAACTGGAGTATCCCAAAGAAGGTTTGGATCACAAGCTTTGACCTTCAATCTAGTAAAAATTATCACTCGGTGAAAAGATCGCATTGGCAGCTTCATACTATATATAGAATAGATGACTGGATTCAAAATCAACCTGATCATACATTATGTTTTGATGGAACTTCAAAGGGAAACCTAGGGTAGGCAGGTGTGCGGGATGAGGGGGGGGTTCTCTATGAACTTAGAGGAAAAATAATATTAAATTAATACTGGAATATTGAGATATACACCAATAATAAAGCAGAGGCTTATGGATTACTCAAAGGACTCCAACTAGAAAAACCTGCCAAATTTCCAATATGAATGTTATACGAGAATCCAAGACAATCGTAAGGATGATGAGCTAGGGAACCAAGCTAAACAATTTCATCCTAAAAAGAATTATTGATCGAATATGTGTAGACTCAAGGTCTCTCAAGCCAAAATTCTTTCACGTTCTGAGCGAAAATAACACGGTACCAGAAAAATTGGTGAACAATTCCATAGGGAGACCTCCTGGAACCTTAGGGGTGGAGGGTGTTGAAGTCTTATCCCCCCTAGTCTAATGCGAAACATTACCAGGTTCCAATGTGCAAAGGCTAGAGGAGGAGCCATTTGGAGCTCCAATGCAAGAGGGGAAAGGTGGAGCAGATAGGTGGCCAACGCAAGAGGGGAAAGGTGGAGAAGACGGGTGGAAAGTGTAAAGATGATGACTCATCGACCAAGGACATTCAAGGTTAATAGCTTGTATGTTGGCCTCATTATGGTTTCGGGTGGTCAGTTTATCCATTCAGTCAAGATCATGGGAAATCAAAGGATGAAGGCTCTGATGTAGATGGATCATGTGTGCAACAACCCAAATGCACAGATGATTAGCAAGGATGACATTAGGCCCATAATTAAGCTCGCATATATGAAGGCTTCAAGTACATCGCACCAGGTAGAGTTTGTGACTTATCTGCTTGACAAGAATTCTACATTGATTGTCACATGAGGAAATATCCGTCAATGTTCGTCCTTGCTCGGGAAAATTCTATTTGTGTATTCGGTAAGCCATTCTCACCTTGCGCTCCCTATAAATATCATAGGCTATCCAGTTCCGATTATTTCTGAGTGAATTTATACCCAGAGACTTAGGGCTCCCCCTCGTTATTCCTTGTCTCTCTTACAACCTCGTCCTCTTCCTTTTCATTTCTTTACCCAGGCCTTTTCCCCGCGACCTTTGATGAATTATGCGTCGCCCAACAATTTCCCAATTAACTGGAAGCCCAATTATTTTCAACATCACGTCCTCCCTAGAAACATGGAAAATATCAAGAGGAATCAAAGAGCACTAGAGTCCATGTACTTGAAGGGTGTCAAGGGATTTCTAGTTGGTTTTATTCAACTAGACATTGAGGGGGGATGTGTGGGATTCCAAAGGACGTGAATTCATATGGGTTTTCTCAACTCCACCCTAAATTTTAAACTTGAAACCCTCTCTCAATGAAAACATCTTATTGAAGGTATACAAGATGAAATTTATGCTCATAGGAGTCAAATTGAAGAGAAGCACAACAATCTGGAGATAATGCAGAGTTGATTGGATCAGATGGAATGAAATCATTAGAAACCAAGAACACCAACAAACACCCATGGAGCCTCCAAGAATGTAACTTCATCCATATCCAACCAAATATTGAACCTCAACAAGCCCTTTCTAGACTCAATTTGGGAGCAGTAGGGACAATAAAAAATCAAAATGGAACCATGTAGCTAAGTTTTTGTAAAATTGAGATGTTATGTTTTGTTTTTCATTATATATAAAAAAAGTTTTCTAGAGATTGTATTCTTTGAAATACAATAGATGCAGTATAGCTAGGGAATGTGGAAACTCTATGATCATAATTTTTTTTTTAGCATTTCCAATCTTCAAAGATTATACTTCTCGAAGGTCTCTCATGGCCCTTTTTTTGTACTACAATGGATTTATCCACACTTTTTAATATATATTTCTGAGTTCTTGTTAAAAAAAGAAATATGTTAACCTAAAGTTTTAAAACCCTAAATACCAATGGCCTCTACCAATTAAGAGTGGAAAATCAGCTCCAAAATGAACCGATTAACATATATCACTGGTATATATGGTTCATTCTATAGTATGGTTGTAAACACACAATATTAATTAATACATTCAACATTTCATTTATTTATTACATATGTAATGTAATAAGTTTACAGTATAAATACTAAGGAATGAATGAAAGGAATTAAGGAATTAACAATACTAAGGTAGGAAATAATGAATGAATGACTCTCCTAAAGATTTATTAAGGAATTAACAATACAATTTACCTAAACTTGAAAACCCTAACATTTCAGCTATGCATGGAATAATAAAGGGAGCACCAAGGTTTGAAAAATTGACAGAACTAATGTATATATGCAACTATTGTATACACTCAAAGAAATGGTGCACCATATAAAACATTGAATGATAGAGATGCAGAGTGAGAGAGGCACATAAACAATAATTATGTACACACCTTAGTGAAATGTCTGCAATTTTCCAAGCACCAATGCCACTCTGTTGTCTTGATCAATGCATCTCATGTGTTCATCAATGTCTTCTACACAACAATGCAACTCTCCTCTCCCAGTGGGATGGTCTCCTTAAGCGTTGCATAGTTGTGGAACAACATGCACATATGAATTCAATCATATTTTATTCCTTTTAAGTACTAACAATAGAATGCATAAATATTTATTTATTTGTATCCACTTCTTGACATGGGAAGTGGTAAAAAGAAACCATAGGGCACGTATCTATAGGTAACCATAGGGGAAAGAATTTGCTGAAATGAGTTTTTTCCACTTTTCTCCAACCCACTCTCCATGCCAAGACTTGACATAACAAAAAACCACATAGCTGTAAAATGTCAAAAACAATAGTGAAGATGTTAATATTAAAACTTAAGTAATCTTGTTTGGATTTGCACAATTATGCAATTGATAAACCACCATAGTAAATTCTTAATTCTATTATGTAAAAGGGAAATAATAAACCACAAAAATAATAATAAACACAAGAATATGCCAACATGTTTAATTATTTTCAACAAGAATATGCCAACATTATATATATATACATAAAATGCAAAAAACTCCTTAAAACTGATTCGAAGAGATTAATTTCTAACCAAAAAAATCTATCAAATTAGGATAATCTCCAATGCAACATTAATGTGCATGTGGTGAGAAGTGCACATTGTCACCATAGTGAGTTTAAGTGTCATTTGCGTGTCATTTTCTTTGGGATGATTTATAAACAATGTTATGCAATTTCAAGATTCGTACGTTATTGAAGTATTTAATAATACACTTGGTTGTCATATTAGTTTCATTCATGTATTACTTATTCTTGCTTGCGGAGCGTTGGGGATTTGTTAAAACAAAAGGTAGTCTTATCATTATTGACTAAAGTGATTGAAATATTCTTAAGTTTTAAGAGTTTGTCAATTTGCTTTCTTTGATCCTATGTTATAATGTAGGAGGTTGCAAACTAAATACCTTAAATATATATTTAATTTTAAATATGATTATAAATTAATAAATAATAGTTTAATTTTCAATTTTCAAGTTTTTATATTAATTATTATTATTTCATTATAATAAGTATTATGATATTCAATGAAAGAGGGGTCACATTAGATATATAAATTTAATTATAATTATTATAAAATAATAATAAATGGAAATTTAATTTTCAAATTATAATATTATTTATTATTATCTCATTATAAGAAGTTGTATGGAAATTCATGAGATTTCAACCACTAGGGTATCACTCCTCCCACTCTCACTTATTGTTAATTTTGAGCTAAAAATTTTTAGATTTTTTTATAGATTATAATTACTCATTTTGTAAACAAATACCATACATATGTGGAGTTTATGTGCTTTGTTATATTTTTGAAATTCTAGTTTTTACAATTTATATCAATTATTTTAATTTCTTTATTAATAAATTTGAATATTTATGTCATATTGGTGTGGCACATTTAGAATTATCTCCTTTATAAAACAACAAGTGGATCTAGTTTTTACATCCCTCAACAACTTTGTTTTCCCAATTAAATTTGGATATTTGAGATTGGTTACATTTAGTTTGTATATTCTATTTTCTTTTAAGTAACAATGTTTACTTTAAAAATTTATTATTTTTATTCATTTCCATAACTTTTTTTCTTCTTTCCTTTTTGTTGAAGTAGATAAATCCTCTAAATCTACACCAAAAAAAATTGTTTATTAATACTATTCTATTAAGATAAAAGAGAATCTTCAATTAAGAGGGATAAATCTCCCAACTTGAATGAATCACCTCTTCATACCCACCTTAATTGTACACCTATTTTTTATTCCAATATGAATATCCCATTGATCAAAGACAATTTTATGGAGCATATGAAGGACTTATCTAAATATTATGTGGAAAACCATCTTGAATGTATGAGATCAATTTATAAGAAAATATTTGACCGATGCTAGTATTAAAATGTATTAGGAGTTGTCCTTTCTTTTTTCCAACCATGATCCAAAATCCTCCTACCCTTGTTGACCAATGTTATAAGAAAAAACCATAATTGAATGGGATATCAAATACATCTTTGTAGGTACATTGATGATATCCAAATTGGTGACAAGATACACACTACTTGGTCCTAAGATTTTTTTCATTTTCAAATATTACCCATTACCCATAATTGACCATTAATCAATTTCATTGGACATCCTTGAAATCTAACTTCAACATTTTAATCATCAATTGAAATATCAAAATTGTTGTTAATATTACCTAATTTCAATTAATCCCAATTAAAAACATTAATGTTAGAAACCTTTTTTATCTTTAATATACTTAATAATCTCTATTGTCCCATCATTATAGTCTCTAAATGTTACATTGAGAAAATACCCAATCCTCTAAAGAAAAAAGAAAACCTAGATTTTGATCATATTTTATGGATTATATTTTAAGGAAACCTAGATTTTGAATATTAGAATTGCAATCTATTATGAAAATAAAAAAAAATCAAAATAATGTTTCTTATGATTTAATCTAAAGTTTATAAACTCAATTTTAAATTGTCAATTTAATATGAATGCATGCAGTATAAAACAACATAAAATCAATTTTAAATTGTAGATTTAATACCATAAACAAAACATAATTATCTTATTTGATAACAACAATAACCAAACAACCAAGTGAAATCAAACTATATAATAAAAATCCATTTTTAATAAAATACTAATAATACTCAATTCTAGTCCTATCCAATATTTAACGATCTCAAGTGTAGTGTATATGGTCTTAAAATTACATATTTACCATCTCTATTAAATGTTACATCATCAATGACATCATACTTTCACTCTATAATAAACAAACATCCAATTAAATGTTTGATCATGATTTACATCATATCTTCACTCTAACGTAAACATCTTAGTCATGGTTCAAATCTTCCTTGGTTCTTTTTCAGTCACTCTAGTTCTTTAACACATACTTTTATGTCTTTATGGTCGCATGCTAATAATCTTCCTTGGTTCCTATTTAGAACTAGTTCTATGGTTCAAATCTTCCTTGGTTCCTTTTTAGTCACTCTAGTTCTTTAACACATGCTTTTTATGTCTTTATGATCGCATGCTAATAACTAGTTCTATGGTTAGTATTCATAACCAAACTCTATAGTTTAAAGAATATAAGAATATAATGGACGTCTTTCACTCACAAAAGCTATTGGGTTGTTATATTATTTGGAAACATGTCTTTTCACAAATTTAACAATTTAAAAACATTTACTATTTTAATATGAGTGGCAGTGGTAGTGAGATCATGGAATTAAAGTTGTTTAGAAATGGAATAGCCCATCTCCTTTTAAATATTTTTGTATGGTAGGTCCGTCGATTTATCGTATTTTAAACTATGATGTAGAATAAGTGAGGAACTGATTGATATTCGACCAAATCGACTCACTCCCACTTGGCGAAATGGGAGGACTGGACCTGCTGCGATTGCCAGAAGACTAGATCGCTTCCTGGTTGCGGAAAGTATTGTGGCCACGTCGGGTTTCCCATCTTCGTGGGTTGAGTTTCCCTTTGTGTCCGACCATGCACCTGTCCTTCTTCAGTTAAGGTTTCCTGTGATACAACCTTCTCCACCATTTAAGTTTAATCACCATTGGCTATCGTTCGAGGCATACTCCAATTTAGTTCATTTGTTTTGGAGGGATCCTTGCTTTCAAACTGAAGAAAACCCTCAACGGCGGCTAGTGTGGAAACTAAAAGCGCTCAAGTCAAAAACGAGAGATTGGTTCCACGAATTAAAAGCACTGCAGAAATACTGTTTAAACAATCTGGAATTGGACATTTCTCGTCTTATTCACTCCTCTTCTATTACCGCTTTGACTAATGAGGAGTCGGCCACTCTAAAACTGTTGGAATCAAAGAGAGCCTCCCTTCTACTTTCGGAGGAAAATCGCTGGAGATTGAAAATCCGTGAAACATGGTTAAAATGTGGAGATATCAATTCAAGTTTTTTTCATCATGTGGCCAGCTACAACAGAGATAAGAAGATCATCTGGTCGATTAAAGGTAGTGGTGATGAAATTCTTAGCGGCCAGAGGGCCCTCCAGGATGAAGTTGTTTCTCATTTCAGTCGCTTATACAAAAAAGACACAAACCTTGATCTCCAGGGGATGGTGCCCACCGCCAGGCTCTTTCCCAGCTTTATTTCTGCTGGTGAGGCAACCGACACCTACAAACCAGTTACCATGTCTGAGATAAAACAAATATTGGTACACTTCAATTCGGAAAGAAGTCCCGGGCCGGATGGCTGGACATCTGAATTCTTTTGTTTCTTTTTCGATCTTGTTGGCATGGATCTTCTGCAGATGGTGGAAGATTCCCGTATCACTGGCAAAATTGTGGGCAGTCTCAATTCTACTTTTTTAGTATTGATTCCAAAAGAAAGTAACCCGCTCTCCTTCAGTGATTTCCGCCCGATCTCACTTTGCAACCTCATTTACAAGTTAATTTCAAAAGTCAGTTCAAACTGGATCAAGCATTTCCTCGAGAGGAGACTCTCCGCTGAGCAGCTGGGCTTCTTACGGGGTAGAAGGATTCATGATGCGATTGGAGCCGCCCATGAAGGTATCCACAGTATCAAAAAATTTAATCAAAAAGCCCTGGTTATGAAGTTAGATCTCAAACAAGCCTTCGATTGCGTTGATTGGGAGTTCCTGAGATTGATTCTTTTCTCAGCTGTGTTTGGTGACTCGCTCATCGATTGGATCATGTCTTGTGTCTCTAGCGCAAGCTCCGCTGTTCTGATTAATGGTGAGGCTTCTAGTTTTTTCAAAAGTGAGAGGGGGCTCCGCCAGGGATGCCCTCTCTCCCCCTATCTCTTCATTCTGATTATGGAAGGTCTCAACCTTCTTCTCAAAAAGAACTTCTCCGAGCACCTCATCTCCGGCGTAAAGGTCTCTAAAATTATAAAACTGGTTCACCTCTTGTTTGTTGATGACGTTCTTCTCTTGTCAAAGGCAGATTTATCGGAGTGGTTGGCCATCCTAGAAGTACTGCAGCATTTTTGTTCCGTCTCTGGATTATCCGTTAATTTCTCCAAATCCTCTGTCCATTATTGGGGTATTTCGGATGCTGAATTGCTCATTCTCAAGAACTCAATTCCTTACACCTTTGTAAACCTGAGTGAGGGCTTCAGGTATCTCAGATTCCAGTTAAAATTGGGATCCACCTCCCCGGAAGATTGGAAAGGGCTGGTGGCTCATTTTGAAAGAAGGATTAATTTTTGGTGTAACAAATGGCTTTCCCTGGAGGGTCGTTACATCTTGGTAAAGTCGGTTCTAGAAAGTCTGCCTATTTTCTGGATGTCTCTGGAAAAAATTCCAAACAAGATCATTATTCTTTTACGGAGACTCATATTTAATTTTCTGTGGAATAGTCAGCCATGTCACTTTCGTTTTCACCTGTGCAATTGGGCCGACCTGTCCAAACCTCGGAAAATTGGGGGTTGGGGGCTTGTGAATTTGTCCTTGTTCAATTCGACTCTTCTAGCAAATTCCTTTTAGAGATTTGCCTCCATTGACAGTGTCTGGAATCGCATTATAGTCGACAAATATTTGGGTTCATTACCTCTTGCTAGATGGATCCGTAAGCCTGCATTTCAGTTGAGAAAGGTTTCTCCCTTCTGGAAAGGTTTGATTTCTTCTATCCCTGTTATACTTCATTGGCTTGTGTGGAAACCAGAAGATGGTGCATAGGTTCGATTAGGAGGTGACAAAATACTTGGCTTGGGCGACCGATCCCTCCTATCCTCCGAACTACGGTCTCTACTCTGGCAACAAAATATTTTTCATCTTGCTCAGGTTCAATTACAGCCAGGCTGCCGATCCCTCCCGGATAGATGGCTGAACAGTGAGGATTTAAATTTAAGTAACCAGTCAGCGATTGAGTGGGACAATTACACCTCGGCCCTTAAAGAAGTTGGCATCACACTCTCCTCTAGTCCTGATACCCTGCGTTGGGCCGGTGGAGATGCCACGGGGAACCTTACTGTCAAAAATCTTTATAAATCTCTACTGAATCAGCGCTCTTTTGAGTTGGATAACTCGTGTTTCTCACTTATCTGGCGTTGGGAGATCCCCTTAAAGCTGAAGTTGTTTTTTTGGCTCGCTGGAAAAGAGAAATCACTTACCTGGGACTTGTTACGTCGGAGGGGCTGGGAGGGGTCGGGAATCTGCCTTCTCTGTAGCAGAGCGTCTGAAGATATACATCATTTACTGGTACATTTCTCCTTCACTCAGCTGGTTTGGTCTCATGTTCTCAGTCACCTTTCGCTGCATTCAACATGGAGCGGCTCCTCCCTTTCTAATTGTTTCACCCGGTGGTTGGCTCAATCATCGGCACCTAAGACTTTACTGATTCTTGTTTCCTGGCAGATTTGGACTGCCCGTAATCGTGTTACCTTTGACTCCAGTCCTCCTTCACTGCATGTGGTTCTTCAAAAGGTATTGAGCTCCTTCCATTGGAAACAACCAGTGCTAAAGTCTCTTAAATTTAAAGTCTGCAATTTAAATTCGCTGGATGGCTACACGGTAGCATGCTTCGATGGTGCTGCTATGTCAAGTGGTGGCTGCTGTGGCGCGGGGGGATTTTTCAAAACCCACACTTCCAGGATTACACTGTGGTTCTTAAATTGCGGTGTAGGCACAAATAATAAAGCAGAGATTTTGGGCTTATGGGCCTCCCTCTATCTTGCCTCCTGTTGGTCCATAAGTCACCTACATGTCCTTGGAGATTCTCGAATTATCATTGATTGGATTTCTCATAAATCCAAGCTCCAATCTGTCCACATTGATAGCTGGAAGGATAAAATGATGGAGCTGTCAAAAACTTTCACCGACGTCAACTTTCATCATATCCCTAGATCACTAAATAGAGAGGCGGACACCCTCTCAAAAAGGGCTTTAAAGGAGGTTGTCGGTAGACTCTCGGTTTTCCATAGAGATAGAGGAGTGGAGAGTCCTATCACATCTATAAACTTCTTTGAGAAATGAGGGCAGTCTTCTTTTATTTTTTGCTGATGGTGGCTTTGTAGGGGCCTGACCTACTGTTTTGTTCGTTCTATTTTCGGTTGTTCCTTCTGTTTTTTTTGGCTTCTCCTTGTCGGTGGGCTATCCGGGCTCGGATGCTGGCAGCTTGGCAATGTAATACTGTTCCTCTTTGACTGTTTGGATTGTATTGGTCCCTCCCTGTTGGTGGGCATTTCGGGCTCTGAAACTGCTGGTAGCTTTGCATTGTAAACAAATTTATACTTTTTATAAATGGGAGTAATTTTCTCTTGGAAAAAGTATCACGTTTTGAGTTCAAAAAACGAGATCCAAATAATACCTTCCCTCGTTATCAATGAATGTAAATATAATATTATTTCAATTAAGGTGAAATTTTATCTGTATTATTATCCTTATGAGTATTTATTTATGCGACTGTTAGATTTATATAAAATTGAACTCTAACTCTTTTAATGGAACACACATGAAATCCAAATGATTTACTAAGTCCGGGGTTTCTTTAAAGTTTAAGAACCCCAATATATTCTTTGAAAATGATCAATGATATACATTTATTTTATTAAAAAATAATTTCTTTAAAATTTAAAAACCCCAATATATTCTTTGAAAATGATCAATGATATACATTTATTTTATGAAAAAATAATATTCTTTGACTTTTGGTTACTCTAGCCATCCTTAAAATAAATGAAACAATGTCCATTATATTTGTATTATCTTTCTCTATATTATTTTCAGAGATTCATGGAATAATCCAATAGATTACTAAATAGAAGTATTGTAGTTGAAACCTTTATATTTAATAGTTTATGTTTTTTCAAGTATTTTTTTTATCACTATATAAAAAATAAAATATTTGACATGCATATTAATTCATTAGTTATTCTTGTAACGATTCCTTTGTTATGATAATAAATAGTAATGTACAATTCGTAAATATTTTTGTTTTCTTTGCTTTAGGATATTAAGATCATTAGAACATAATTAATAGCATCGGAAGTGATACATCATCATAACTTATAATGAAACATAATCAATGCATTAACATAATTAAAAGTGTCACGTGATCAACACATCATCATAATAAACAATAACACAAATCAACGCATTGTCATAATTAATAGTTGCACATAATCAACACATCATCATAATAAACAACGACACAAACCAACACATCATGATCAACAAAAGAAAAATACTAATAATTGATTAACCATGCCATTGAATATTAAAATAACTATCTGCCCAACTGCTAGAGGGAAAAACCCCCTTATGACTACACCAGGGTTTACAATGTAGTCAGATCAATAACCATTTAAAAGTCAACTACTTATCTAACTACCCCAAACATACCCAAGACTCATCCGAGAAAATCAAATATGAGAGGGATCGAGTAACTATACCTCTACTCTGCGTTGAGTGATGACTCCCCCGTGCTTGAAAGATTCACCATCTGCATGCCTCCTCGTAAGGTTGGCCTGCATTCAAAGACAGACAAACAAAAATATTTAAGCATGCAATTCATATACAAATTAGGGTTAAATGTTAGAATAAAAACGTAAACCAAATGAAAACATTCAATACACCATGATTTGGTATAGGAAAAGTACTTATTTTATTAATAACTCAATGATTATACCTTACAATCAAACTCGACTACTGCTCCATGAACTTAGTTCCAACTCCTCTTCACCAAGCTCCAATTGCACCTCTATATAGCTTCTCTTCTAAGCCTTATTCTTGGGAAGTAAATGGGTTCTAATGGAGGAAAAAGGGAAAATTGAGAAATTCTGAGGTAATTCTCACAAAAGGGCTGCAATTACTCCGAGCAAGGAGGGGATGTGAAATGGGCAGAGTTTCACTGTTCTTATGTCTAAATGTGGAATGAGACCCCAAAACCTCAATTTATATGACAAAAGGATGGTTATTTGGTTGGGTGATGGGCTATAGGAGGTGGATTAGTTGGGAAACTACCCAATATCCCATAATCTCAACGAATTCCTTGCAAATTTTTATTTTTTGCAAGTTTTGAAAGTATACGTAGGATGTAGTGGTGAAAAATTCATACATATGAGGGTTGTAGTGGTGCAACAAGTGTATGTATGTGGGAAGTATTGGTGCAGGGTGCGTACATCCTAAAAAATTGGGTTTCTTAGAAGAGCAACTGAGTGATGGCTTGGAAAATAATGTAAGTAAGTGGGCCAAAGGCACATAAGAAAGTATAACCCCAACCTACCTTGCATGGTTAGGAACTCCAAGACACATAAGCAACGCTCAAGTCCGTGATTCATCTAATTGATTTGGACCACTTAAGGTCGCATTACTGACGACTGTTTTGAGAAACAAGGAGGTATCTAAATTGCATAGCCCAACATAACCACAATCCCAACTAGATCATCAAACTTCACCTAATCATCAATTATTCATGGCACAACATGATATTCTATCACACTTAGAAATCTTCAAGCGATAATGGATGTGAATGAGTAAAAGGATATTTCATGAAGAATAATAAATCAAGGCGTAATTAAAATCTTTATCTCATGCAGCTTAACTATACCTCTTTAAATTAATGAATATCATCGAGGAGTATGTCAGGGAAAAGCTAAATTACATAATCATTGTGAGAGCCCGTAAGGAATCAATCTGCTTACGCAATACATTGAATTCACCACCGCTTTTACATTACGTATCCATTTACAAGGCTAATAACATCATTCCTAATAGCCATTAATGAGAAGCCAACTATTATCATATCCCTCCTTAAAGAGCTTAGAGGGTCAATCATAACCTCAATATGGAAGGATTCCCAACTTCATTAATATCTAATTAAAGAATCATAATACGATCAACCCATAATTAAATAAATATTTCACATGCTATCCTGCATACCCCCACCATGGGATTTTTAAAGGATCAAGTCATACATAAAATCAACAAGGACTCAATGGTGACCTAATCACTCTAATTTAAATTAAAGGTAAAACAAATCTGATTTAAAATAATATAAGAGAACTTCAAGGCTAATTTAAAATCCAAATTAAAGTTTAAAGGAAGGATCAAAACTTCTTTCTCAACAATATAAGAGAACTCTAGGCTACCATACTTGCATATCCATTAAACAAAGGGTCAACAACATATTAAAAAATCATAAGGAATCTCACCCTCCTTCATATCTATAAATAAAGACTATAAGAAGTCCATTTCATAGCATTAGTAAATCAAGATTATTGAGGCTACATCAATAATAAGAAAGGATGTCCAAAAGACTTTACTTATCCAAGTGTAATAGGAATTAAGAGGACCAAGGTTTAATTAAACAAACAATAAAATTAGTTATTAAAGTCAACGCCCGGGTAAGGATCAAAGGTGATCAAATCTTCAAACGACGATATGGTAGAAAGGAATTTAAGTGATTGCTTGTAAGAACTCTTCCAAGGATATTTCCATAAATTCCGATTCAACATAATTACATATACATAAAGGAGAAACGAACCATGTCCGACTTAAGTTATCAAGGATAATGTAAATCTTGTAGTATCGAGGAGGTTCTTCTCACACTATTTTTTTTTTAAACTTAAAATAAGACTTATCCTCTTGCCTTATTTAAAGGGAAAAAGGGTCAGATACACTAAGAAGAAGATATTACATAATTAATATCATTAAAGTACTAGGTTGTGCTCTTATGTAATTAAGGTACTAGGTGGGGATCTCGGACCCAACATTAGGATAAGTTGCATTAAGAAGCCAAGAAAACAATCAGTTTTCGATTAAGATGAATAGGAGTGGGGCGACTCAAATGCGGCACGACTATGATTCGATGGAGGATTAAGAGTAGGTTTAGAGTGGGTAATGGATAATTAAGATAAAGTAAGAAAATAATTAGATTGTGCAGTAGTCAACGAAGGATAGAGGGAAATATCATTATCGAATCGATGACAGTCATTTCTTCAGGTTGAAGCTATGAAGATAGTTGAAGGAGTGACCCCACCTCTACATGGGAACTCCAACATTGAAAAGGTAATACTCCAACATTCAAAAAGGGTGAGTTACAGGGAAGTCTAGAGCGTTTCAATCATAAACTCCTATACGCGGATGCGAGTGGGATTACAGTTCTGTGATGTTGGGTGAAGGCTCCATACATTGCATCGCTTCTTAAGGAAAAGGGTAAGCTCATTTTGATCGTTAGCGAAGATGTGAGCAACATTAAACGCCAAAACAGTAAGAGAGCAACTAGTAGCAGTAAGCGAAAGGCGGACTAACTCTAGAACTGGAAGTTCAACGATGTGCCATTATCATATTAAATTTAATTGAAATATAACTAGGGTTAACAGAAGGATGCGTTGAATTCTAACCGATCTCAATTGGTCTTTCAATCTGATCTTTAAGGTCATTCGAAAACCCTTTAATTTATTTCTTTTTCACCAACAACAGAGGCTGTGTTGGGTTCGAGTCCTCGTAACAAAACTTCAACTAACCAACCATTCGGAAAAGAACTTAAGAGATGGGGTGAGAACTAGAGCCCAGACCATGGTTCTGGATATAGCAGCTCATCTAGATTTTACAACCCAGAATAAGATTCGACTGTATAATAATGGATGGTTGAAGATCACCTGGGATTTTCAGGGTTGGGTGGAATGTCGACAAGGGCGACTCCACCTCAGGATTTCTCAACAAGGCAACGTACAATACAGACATGGACGAGTCTATAAGACAGATGTGTGGGAGGCCAAAATGATAATCAGATGGTGATTTGAAGGATGTAACTATAAGCACCTAGAATATTGAAGAATGAGATGTGTTCTATGATAAGAGTTACGCGTTGACTGTTGGAGAAATACTATAATTTTAGAACACAATTCCATTCGATAGAGAATGATTCTACACATGAATTAACCAGAATTGAAATTGCATCTACAAAATTATCTTTTTCTTTTAAAACAAAATTCTTCCTTCAACGGGATCATAAATAAAGATTCATAAAACCTCTTGGCCATTAAAGTAACATTCCAATAAACAATTTTGAATAGAAGATTAAATGAAGTGAAACCTATTATACAAGCATTCCATATGCAATTAAATACATCAAGATCGCTTGAATACAATGAAAACTTGAAATTTTATTTACAAGAAAATCTAATTTAATAACTCAATAAATAAAGGGACTGATGAAGTTTGGTAGTGGAGGTCAATCTCCAAGTTGGATTTTTCGTCGCGTACTTCGTCTTGTCTTGCTTGTCAATCGACGGACTTCACCGGTACCTCCTAGCCAATGCTAGGGGTACTCTTCTTCCCCCTTAGACCCAAAAGCTGAAAACGGGCCACGCACACACAACCAAAAAATACTCTAGCTCCAACATTTCTTCACATGGTAGAGTCACCACTCTCTCCCAAGCTGGGTATCCCAACTCTCACAAGTAAAACCAGTTCAAAGTGTCCCCTTCCCATCTTGACCATTTTCTTTATAGGAGTTCTCTCATTGATCCATCCCCACTTGCACAATTATTTTCTCTTTAATTAAATAATTTTAGAATTATTCCTCCTCACACGTCACCCTCTCTCCAAGTTTCACAAGAAATTCCATATTTTATCTTAGTTAAAAGTCAATTTCCCTCACATTTCCCAAATGAGCTCCTTAAATCACTCCTAGTTGTCTCTTTATTCCCAATATTCTCATTTAATGACTGACGCCTTACTAATTATGAGTTGAGTTAAAATACGAGTCTTCGTCTAGTTAAACTAGTGGTAATTAGAATCTATATACCATTCTATGCATACACATATTCTCTCAGCGTTATTCATTTCTTATCTTAAATCCCAATTTGGTATTTTGTTGCACACATGTGTTTTAAATCAAATCTTTAGCTTTATTTCATTTACTTAATTCTTAAATTGATTTACCTCATTCTTTTTTTCTTTTAGTTTAGTTAATAATTTAGTTTTACTCCCCTTACAACAACCTACACTTAGGCTTAATTCCTTAATAGGCTTAGACTTTCACTTGGTGTTTACAATTAATAATTTAATCTTTAATTAGTTAATTAAATCACACAATGTTTAAATATTTTACAAGGTTTAATTATTCGCTCAAGGTTTTCGAGGCCACCTATATTCATTGACTCAAGTGTTACTTACGTGACTTGCCCTTCAAGACACAACTTTGTGCTCCAAGGGTGCCACTCGCCTTTTGACTAGTTTTGGTAGTTGTCCAACTCTTGGAGTCAACACTCCATTCAGGCGACCTTGTGAGAGACTAAGGGATTCTAAGAAATAAGGACTCTATCTTATTATGCACCCATTATAATATTCATGAGCGAATGTCTATGTCTGTCCGGACGACATCGTGGACCTCTCAAACTAGGTAATCCTTAACCTACAATTCGAGCCACGACAAGAGTGCTAGTAGGTTGTGGAAGGGATGTTTCCGCAACTCTCCCTCAATATCTGGTTTATGTGTATGGCCCCCTTACTCCTTATGTCAGTCTGATTAGAAAGCATTCGTTAACCTACATCCATCAACGAAACACTATCAATGATCCATATATAAAATCATACTATAATCGATCATATGTCAGATATGTATAAATTAAATACTCAAACCAATACAATCCACTCTCTAACTCAATCCAGAGTCCAAGGAGGTCCATTGATTTCATCGGCATCCACAATCTGTCAAGCATCCTGCACATTTAGGGAAAACTCGTTAATATCATCTATCAATAGATATATATATCAATTAGCATTAAATCACAACCATAAAGATCATCATAAAAATCCATGATCGAAACAAATAACCATGTACTATAACCGGATCACCTACATAGAAGTGTCCTCAAAGAATAAGTCCATAACATGAGATCACAAGAGAGGGAAGTTACAATTTTGTAACAAATTTCTTTTCTTCCTCTTTATAGTACTCCTACACTGAAAATAATTTCTTTCAAAATATGATATGCTACAGATACAAAAAATATTTGTTACTGCAACAAAACTAGTAGTAAGTTGATACATAAAAATTATCTTTCTCAAGTTATAATAAAAATTGCTACCTTTGTATTCATTCTCTACAATATCTATATTTTTTTCTATAGTAAATCCATTAAATAAAAGAATACATAGGTTTTCTTTTTCTAACTGTACCAACAATAAATTATTATATTCATTTCCTACTGTACTAGTTATAATTCTAAATGAAAAAAAATATTAAACAAATAAAACATATCTAAGTCTGCTTCACAACTGGGGACAACTGAGTAGAGAATCAAGTTCCTCCCAACCATAGACCATAACATAAAAGATCACTTGTTCCTGTCACCCCTTATCCTAATTGTTTATTCAATAGGGACTACAAATTTGTATCACCCTTTTCAAAATAACCAGATTTTGATTATTTATTAGAGCCATCAAACTCGAATCCTCATTCACAAGTACTCAGGAACATCCTACCTCCTCTATACTTATCTTTTATTGTGTTACACGTAATAGCTTGCATAGGTCTTTTTCCAATTTAGCCTCATCCCTAGCCCTAGGGAGTCTTCTTGGCCTAAGTTTTTGTTAGCTTGTTCCCTCACATCCCACATATTTGGGAGTAGGTTTGCATTGGTCCTCATGGAAAATATTTACTCTAGTAGTTGTTAGGATATTTAGACACTTAGGATTTAGTTAAGATCTACTTGGTCTAATTTGACGTTAGGTAAAAGTGTGTTTCTTAGTGTGTTTCTTTAGTATGCATTAGTATGCATTTGCAGTTAGGAAATACGACGGACATGATATGTTCCCGACATAGAGTGATCTAACGGTTCATATTCTCCTCGATCTTAACGACCATTGATCCATGGATTAACACTCGATTGGTCCATGATATCTATTTAAAGAGACTGGATGGTCATTTGTCGATGATCGATTGTGAGAAACTCTCTTGTAAAATATCTCTGTAATCTTTTTCTTTTGCATTAATAAAATGCTCTAAGTGGCCGCATTAGATGGGGTTGTGGATGTTTCCCTGTAGGGGTTTTACCATGTCAAAACATCGACATGTTGATATTAGAAATGGTTGTGTGAGTGGTTACTGAAGGTGTTCTTCCTCTGTTGGAATACCTGTTTTGTCTAGCAATGTATCAGAGCCTATCTAAAGACCCACTCCTAATGTAGATCGAGATTGTGAAGCCGAGTTTCCTCATCTTTATTTTCTATCATTTCTGTACATTCCTAGGCTGAGAGTAATGTTCCACTGAGTCTGAAGCACTCGTTTCCATTAGGAACACTTTTAATTTCATTTGAAAAGGTTTCCTTTTTCCCAATATACGACCATTTTAGTCAGATCCGGAGGTATAAATCCTGAATACAGATTTTTAAAATTTTTGTAGAGTATTATTTTAGTTTTATATTATTTATTTTTTGGTTGCTACTCTTTTAGATCTGCGTATTCTCTTTTCCCTATGCCTTGTATGATCTTGGAAAATTATAAACATATAGGAAAAGATGCATCTTCTAGGTAAGATAACCGAGATCTTACCCTTATTGTCATCGAGAAGCATAATTTTTTCCTTTTGTGAAAATAGTTTTTTTTTAGCACGCTCTCCAAGGTCGTCTTCAACAACAACAACAACAACAATCCTCTTGCTAAACAATACAATATGTTTTTCTAGACCATTTGGTTAGAAGTGCCTTATTAAGTAAGAGGTTTTGAGTTCAAATCTCTCTTTTTGTTACTTTTTTTGAAAAATTTCATGCTCAAATTGTAAAGTATATTTCACTTCAAGTATAAAAGTGAATCATTGTAAGTAGCTTTACTATTTTATTTTATAGTTATTTATTTTTCAGGTAGTTTTTATTTTATAAAGTAACTTCATTATAAAAGTGATCCCCACTTCTCTTTATAAAAGTGGGTCACTTCATAAAGAAACTTACACCACCACGTGGTCATTTGGCTACCGTTTATGCATTTTTTAAAATGGTCATAACTCTCACAAATGAAGTCTGTTTTCAGTGTCGTTTTTTAAAACTGCCTAATATTTCTGGATCTTTCTATCCAGATCACTAGTTTTAGTTTTTAAATCCATATTATCTTCATATTTAATATGGCTTCTACAAGTAATCTCTTGCTTACCAACACCAACTATTTCCAGTGGTAATCTCATATGGAGGATTTATTAAGAAGTAAAGGCTTGTACCAGATTACCTTGGGAAACGAAAAAACACCCACTGATGTTGATAATGAAATCAAATGGGATAATAGGAATGATGAAGCACGTGGATTAATCAAAATGTCCATCTCTCATGATTTAAGGTTCCACCTTCAATCAATTTATAAACCCAAAGAAGCTTGGAAAAATATTGAATCTGTGTTTGGTAAACACAATATTATTCGAACACAACAGTTAGAAAATCAAGTACTGACTTTAAGTACAAATGATTTTTCTTGCATTGAAGACTATCTATCTAAGTTTAAAACACTCATAACTTTATGT
This sequence comes from Picea engelmannii, assembly GCA_009831015.1. Taxonomy (NCBI): domain Eukaryota; kingdom Viridiplantae; phylum Streptophyta; class Pinopsida; order Pinales; family Pinaceae; genus Picea; species Picea engelmannii. Next base: position 185,549 of record ML790483.1, read on the forward strand.
CAAGAATGTAAGATAAATATAGAAGAATTTAATGGCATCTATCTTATTGTTTCGAATCTAAGTAGTTCATATTATGTGTTTGTATCTACCTTTTATTCCATGGAAGAGGCTCTAGGGACAACTTATAAAAAACCCAGTCTTGAGAAATTTTTTGATGCTTTGATTAGAGAGCAAGATAGGATTATACAACTTGGAGTGATCATCACTGCAGGTACCTCAAACAAATACTTAGTCATACATAAAAAATATAAACCCAATAATCCCAAGAAGAAACACCCTTGCCACAACAACAAGTAATATAAGGGTCCCAAACCCACTCACACAACTTCTGCTCCTAATGATGACAAAGGAGAAACATATAAAAGTAACAAGACTGACAGATATTGCAAATTTTGTGATAATAATGGTCATGACGAGTCTAAATGGTTTAATAAGATGATAGATTTAGAAGCAATGATGAAGAAGCAAAACATCAGTATCGATTCTACTTCTTCTTCTTCTTCTCATGGACATGCACTTTCTACTTCTGGTTTCTCCTTCAATACAACTTCTACTTATTCTTCTGATGAGTGACTTATTGATTTTGGAGAATCTTATCACATGGCTAAGGATATAGACATATTTTATGCTCTAAATGAATGTAACACCAAGAAAATATTTGTTGGTGATGATAGATATCTTAGTGTTGAAGGATCTGAAATGGTTCAAGTAGAAAACAAACATTTCAATGATGTATTATGTGTTCCAAGTCTTTCGTGTAAACTTCTATTAGTGTATCAAATCACTCATTCAGGTTAAGGTAAAACCATAGAGTTTTCACCTCACCAAGTTGTAATAGAGGATCTAAAAGATCCTAAGCATGTTCTTGCAAATGGAATTGTCAATGATATTACTAGGTTGTACAAATTTGAAAACTTTGGGTCATCATCTTTTTCATTAGTTTTTGTTAATCATAGCGATGACTTGATCAAACTTTTGTGTGAGCGGTTTGGTCATCTAAACTATCGCTCATTGCAACAACTATGTAATCAACAAATGGTGACTAGTATTCCTCTTGTTTCATGCAGAGATGGTGCTTGTGTTGGTTGTGTTATTGGAAAACATCAGCAGGACAATTTTGAAAAATGTGCCTCTTGGCACACCTCGGGTCCTTTGCATCTTTTTCATAGTGATTTGTGATCCGTCAGGATTTTTCGAATGACTTATGGTTGAGTTTTTATTTGGATGCATTAATTAACCATTGAGAAACTTAGCGAAAGAACGAGAAAAGAAAAGGAATTATACAACCATATACATATATGCAGATCTGAAATGCAATGAAAGATAGAAAACCACAATACGCATGTTGATAACGGACTTCGGCACAACTTTGCCTACGTCTCCGGGCCTTTTCTCTTTGGGGGAGGCTTCTTTATTTATGTTTGAAAGATCAGTAGTACATCATTGCAATGTCGAATGGCTACAAGACTGATCTGGTCATGTTCACCCAGATCTCTGGAACCATGCACAAAAAACGACAAGCGAAACGGACGTCCGGAGCTCTCAGAAATGGTCCGACAGCATCTCCTCCTCAACGGCTTCTCTGCCTCCAACTGGCTTTGACTTGGCTTCTCCTTAGCATCTCTGCTTTGAATGCTCTCAAAAGCTGTCCCCATGGCCTCAAAATGGCCTTGGTTAAATAGTTGGGAAGTTGGTTATCCATCTCCAACTTCCTCCACGAATTTAGGCTCTAAAAATGTCTAATAACCCCCAAAGATGGATTAATTACATTAAAAATGGCTTAATTAATAGTAAAAACCCAAAATTTAGTTAAAATACCCACTTTATAGTTATAAATTGGTTAACATTGGGCATAAGCCCCCTTTTCTGAGCGCGCGCCCCCTTTTAAGGTCATATACATTTACACGACCACGCGTTGGGGCTTAGCCCCCAGCCCCCTCCTTTATGCACCATAATACTATGCAATATGTTTTATATTGTGGGTTTTAATAACATAAAAATTAATGTGGCACATTGGTAAAGGACTATTGTGAAGGCACTTAGGCTTAGTGGTTGGTCATGGGTTCAAAACCCATGGACCCCAAAACTTTTGAAACCTGCCACTTTGATTGATGACTGGGTGCCACGTGGCTGCCCATGACTGGGCCATGTGGCACTTTCCCATTCGACGGACAAATGCCACTTGTCAACCATTGACTGGTCCAGTTGCCTGCCACATGTCTTCCCTGTCAGCAAAATTGCCCAATCACCATCATCCAAAGAGTGTCACGTCATCTACTGCACAGTCAGCATGCTGATGTCATGAACGTTGACTTTTTGACCAGTTGATAAATTTTGCATACGGAACCCGTTTGACAAAGTAAATATACCACCAGAATCGGGAAGACAAGACAAACGTAATGGAGTTGGTTTCATCGGATTCTGAGCACTTTCATTTTTTAGCATTTTTCAAGCCCTGTCAGGCTTCTGGATCCTATTTCAGATAACACCTCCCAACAATAAGACCTTTTGGTCTCCAAAAGTTTACTGACCACTCAAGAAGCTCAGGATAGGCCACTCGGCTTGATCTGGATCCAATTACATTAATGGAAGCAAAATACACTGAAGTTGAGATACCCACTTCTAGCAGAACCAAGTGACTGGTCTCGTTTCTTCACGTTGTTCCTCTTGCTCCGCTGGTAATACTTCCTCCTTTGTGGGTAGATGCAGAATCCTTTTGTCCTTCCTTGGACGAAG
>ML790483.1:188406-276868 GCA_009831015.1 Picea engelmannii
AGGTCCCTTTTGTCATATCCCAATCCTAAGTATCGAGGCCTTTCCTCAACCTCAATAGGATTTACAATGCCTTGACCTCTACATCCAAGGCCCTTTCCTTTTTCATAACCCATCTTGGTTAATATTCTCAAACCTACACCTTTTGTATGTTTTTCGAATGCACCAAAACCAACTTGATGAGAATGAGGAAAATTTGATGAGAAACCTTCACTGCATACCTCATATGTGTTTTCTGAAATAGATGTAGAAGGCACTTCCTTCAATTCTTCTTTTCCTTTGTTGTTCTTTGAAGCTATCACTTGAACCGTGCTCTTTCATTCCAAGTAGTCTTCATACAACACCTTCACCATCTCGGCCATGGAAAACACCGAATCTATGAACTCCTTCTCATTTTGAGAAAGTTCTCCTGTAGATGCCATTTTCTCCCTTGAGATGAGCTCTTCCCTGGTTAACATGCAAAACTCAAATCCAAACGTCAACTAGCTCTGATACCACTTGATCCGTCAGGATTTTTCGAATGACTTATGGTTGAGTTTTTATTTGCATGCATTAATTAACCATTGAGAAACTTAGCGAAAGAACGAGAAAAGAAAAGGAATTATACAGCCATATACATATATGCAGATCTGAAATGCAATAAAAGACAACAAACCACAATACGCAGGTTTATAACGGAGTTCGGCACAACTTTGCCTACGTCTCCGGGCCTTTTCTCTGTGGGGGAGGCTTCTTTATTTCTGTTCGAAAGCTCAATAGTACATCATTGCAATGCCGAATGGCTACAAGACTAATATGGTCATGTTCGCCCAGATATCTGGAACCATGCACAAAAAACGACACGCGAAACGGACGTCCGGATCTCTCAGAAATGGTCCGACAACATATCCTCCTCAACGGCTTCTCTGCCTCCAATTGGCTTTGACTTGGCTTCTCCTTAGCATCTCTGCTTTGAATGCTCTCAAAAGATGTCCCATGGCCTCAAAATGGCCTTGGTTAAATAGTTGGGAAGTTGGTTATCCATATCCAACTTCCTCCACGAATTTAGGCTCTAAAAATGTCTAATAACCCCCAAAAATGGATTAATTACATTAAAAATGGCTTAATTAATAGTAAAAACCCAAAATTTAGTTAAAATACCCACTTTATAGTTATAAATTGGTTAATATTGGGCATAAGCCCCCTTTTCTGAGCGCGCGCCCCCTTTTAAGGTCATATGCATTTACACGACCACACGCTGGGGCTTAGCCCCCAGCCCCCTTCTTTATGCACCATAATACTATGCAATATGTTTTATATTGTGGGTTTTAATAACATAAAAATTAATGTGGCACATTGGTAAAGGACTATTGTGAAGACACTTAGGCTTAGTGGTTGGTCATGGGTTCAAAACCCATGGACCCAAAAACTTTTGAAACCTGCCACTTTGATTGATGACTGGGTGCCACGTGGCTGCCCATGACTGGGCCACGTGGCACTTTCCCATTCGACGGACAAATGCCACTTGTCAACCATTGACTGGTCTAGTTGCCTGCCACATGTCTGCCCTGTCAGCAAACTTGCCCAATCATCATCATCCAAAGAGTGCCACGTCATCTACTGTACAGTCAGCATGTTGATGTCATCAGCGTTGACTTTTTGACCAGTTGACCTTTGACTTTTTACCTGTTTGGGCTTCCGATCAGAACGCGATAACTTTCGCATACGGAACCCGTTTGACAAAGTAAATATACCGCCGGAATCGGGAAGACGAGACAGACACAATGGAGTTGGTTTCATCAGATTCTGAGCACTTTCATTTTTGAGCATTTTTCAAGCCCTGTCAGGCTTCTGGATCCGATTTCGGATCAATTTGTGTGGTCCACTTTCCTCTCCTTATTTTTATGGGTCCAAGTATTTATTAACTTTCATTGATGAATTTTCTAGATGTACTTGGGTTTACTTCTTAAAACTTAAGAGTGAAGGTTTTGACAAGTTTTTGGCCTACAAGGCCCTTGCAGAAAATAAATCTGGACATCAAATTCAAAAGTTAAGAAAATATAATGGAGGAGAATATGTGAAACATAATTTTAAAAGTGACTGCACTACACATGGCATCCAAATGAAACACATTGTTCCATATACACCACAACAAAATGGTGTTGCTGAGAGAAAGAACCACACATTAAAATAAATGGCTAATTGTATGATCCAATCTAAGGGATTAAGTCTAAAGTATTGGGAAGAATCAATCAACTGTGCAAATCACGTAGTAAATAACACTCCTACAAAGGATCTTAAAAATATAACATCTGAAGAAGCTTGGACGCAAATTAAACCATATGTAAGTCACTTCAATGTATTTGGTAGTATAGCATGGGCTCACATTCCTGGTGAGAAAAGGAAAGCATTGCAGCCTAAAAGTGAGAAGTGTATATTCATTGGTTATTCTGAAGATGTCAAAGATTATAAGCCTCTTCAAACCCATTGCAATGAAATTATTATTAGAAGAGATGTTAAATTTGATGAAATTCTCTTGGTCTCTGAGCCTAATTTTATTATTGTTCCTTCTTCGACCTATGAGCCATCTTCGACATTTGTGCCTTATTCGATTCCTATTCTATTTTCTTCTTCAGATGATGACAGTGAGGATGAAAATTCACCTCCTCCTGCTCACCTTCCTCTAGATGAGTCCTTTGAACCTGAACCAACACCAACTCCACCACTTCCTAGATGGGTCTGTTCAACATGAGAAGTAGCTGGTGATCTTGTCGGTGATCCTTCATATCAGCATCAGACACATTCACAGTTCCAATGATCCTCTTCTCTTTTGGCTCAAGTTTTAGAGGCTCATGATCTAGAGACATTTGCAGAAGCTTTAGGTCATCCATATTGGGCTACAACAATGAATGAAGAGTATCGTTCTTTAATAGCCAACGATAATTGGGATCTTGTACCTCTTCCAAAAGGAAGAAAACTTGTCAGATGTAAATGGGTCTACATAACTACGTATGCATCATATGGAAGTTTTGAAAGACACAAAGCTTGGTTAGTTTCCAAAGTATTTTCCCAATTTGAAGGAATTAACTATAATGAAACATTTTCCCCTGTATCCAAAATGAATTCCATCCACCTTGTTCTTTCGCTTGTTTCATCACATAAATGGGAGGTCCATAAGATGGATGTTAAATTTTCCTTCTTGCACCGAGATTTGCAAGAATAAATATACATGGAAAAACCTCTTGGCTATGTCCATAATGACTCTATCCTTGTTTACTTCCTTAATAAATCTCGTTACGGTCTTAATCAAGCTCCCTCAACTTGGTATGCCAAAATGGAAAACTTTCTTATCAACACTGGATTTTGTAGATGCCATTTTGATCCTAATGTTTATACCAAGAAAGTAGGAAGCCGTCTCATAATCCTTGTCCTTTATGTTGATGACCTTATCCTTACTAGTAGTGAATCAAAACTTTTAAACCATGTGAAAACCATCCTTAAGAATAAATTTGAAATGATAGACTTAGTTTTTTTGCACTATTTCCTTGGCCTCCAAGTTTTGCAACCCAATGAAGGAAATTTTATTTCCTAGTATAAGTATGCTTGTGACCTTCTTCGTCGCGTTCACATGGATGATTGTAAATGAGCCCCTTCTCCCTTCTAGTCTGGATTCAAGCTTACTGCTACCTGTACTTCTCCCGAAGTTGATGCCACCCTATACCGTCAGTTAGTTGGTAGCCTCTTATACTTGACTCATATATGTCTTGATCTTTCCTTTGTTGTTGGTATTGTTGCCCAGTATATGAAAACACCCCATCAAAGCCATTGGAAATAAGCTAAAAAGATACTTCGCTATGTCCTTGGTACAGTTCATTCCAAGATACATTACATTTCAAGGGGGACTCCTTGATTGGTTGGTTTCACTGATTCAGATTGGGTTGGCGACCCTGATGATCAGAAGTGTACTACAGGTTATGTTTTGAGTCTTGGTTTAGGACCTGTCACTTGGGCCTATAAGAAACAACATGGTATTGTAATCTCTTCAGCAAAAGCAAAGTACCGAGCAATAATAAATGCAAGTTAGGAATCCTTATGGCTTCGATAGATTCTTTTAGATTTTGGATTCCACGAGAATCATGCGACCATCCTTTGGTGCGATAATCAGAGTGCCATCAATCTCACCAAATACCCAATTCAACATCATCACAACAAGCACATCGAGATACACATGCACTTCATCAAAAATCTCATTCATGATCAAGTTATTGAAGTGCTCTTTTTCCGTACAAAAGATAAAGTTGCAGACATTTTCACAAAGTCTCTTATAGAAGCAAAGTTTTCCAAACTTCTGTCTATGTTAGGAGTTTAGGAAGTTGTCATTAAGGGGGGATAAGCCTTAATGCCTCCTTCCTTCTGCTATTGTGTCACTATTGTAAGTCTTCAATACTATCCCAAGTTGTTCTTAAGGGGGGATGTTAGGATATTTAGACACTTAGGAGTTAGTTAAGATCTACTTGGTCTAATGTGTAGCTAGGTAAAAGTGTGTTTCTTTAGTATGCATTAGTATGCATTTGTAGTTAGGAAATATGACGGTCACGATATGTTCCCGACATAGAGTGATCCAACGATTCATTTTCTCCTCAATATTAAGGAACATTGATCTGTGGATTAACACCCGATTGGTCCATGATCTCTAGTTAAAGAGAATGGAGGGTCATTTTATGATGATTGATTGTGAGAAACTCTCTTGTAAAATATCTCTGTATTTTTTTTCTTTTGCATTAATAAATTGCTCCAAGTGGCCACGTTGCCTGGGGCCGTGGATGTTTCCCCCTAGGGGTTTTACCACGTCAAAAAATCTATGTGTTGATATTTGACATGGTTGAGTGAGTGGTTACTGAATATGTTCGTCCTCTGCTGGAATACCTGTGTTGTTGAACAATGGTTTTGATCCATTTTCACTCTCCCATGGAATAATGAATTACTCGTTTTGTAACTAGATTCTTTAATCAATTTGTCTCTATTTAAATAAAATAAATTAAAAATAATATGTACAAAAATATTCATCATCATCAATGTTTATGATGAGACAATTTTCACATAAGTCTTTTTTCTCAAAACTCCTTCAACATAAATAATCAAAATTAAAATATTAAAATGTTTATAAATGGAGGGGCATTACATCTTCCCCCACTTGACTTGAACACCATCCTCAATGTTCCAATATGAGCATCTCAGCTTGAAAACATGAATGTATAAGCCTTCCTCATGGTTTCTTCCATTTCCCAAGTGGCCTCCTCGGGACCAAAGTGCCTCCACTACACTTTAACCTGAGAGATGGCTCTGTTTTGCAACACAATTTCCTTATTGTCAAGAATGCATAGTGTTTCCACCTTAAACTATCCTTATGGTTCCACTTGGATCACATTCCAATTTACAATATGAGTTAAATCATGCACATATTTATTTAACAAGAAAACATGAAAAACATTGTGTAATTTTATATTGGTTGGTAGTGCAAGTTGATATTCCATTGGCCGCACTCTGGAAAGAACTTTAAATGACCCACAATACCGTGGTGACAATTTGGAACTCTTTCCCAATTTGAAATAATTGTTTCTGGGTTTAAATTTTACTTAAACATGATCTCCTACATTGAATTTTATCAGTGTTGTTGTCAAGTATGGAAAACTATTTTTTCTTTTCCTCTGCACTTTTCAATTTTTTCTCTATTTCTACACAATTATTTCCATTTCTTTTAGGGTGTTGGGACCCAAAATAAATCTGTCGACTGGGCTATCCCAACTAACAAGTGTTTGTAACTTCCTTCCATACATCCCATCAAAAGGAATCATTTTTAATGTTGTTTGATTACCATTATTATATGCTAAATCTACCAGATGAATCTAATCTTTCCACTTTTTGGGGTAGTCCATTACGTACATCCACAACATATCCTCTATAATTCAATTATTCCTTTTGGTCGGACTGCCAATTTGAGGATGATATGCGGTACTAAAAATTAATTGAGTTTCCAAACCAATGAACAAAGTATTCCATAAATTTCAAGTGAACTTCATATCCTCATTTGAAATGATAGTTTTGGGTAAACCATGCATTCTAAAAATTTCCTTCATGAAAATATCTACAATGTTTATGGCCTTTTGATTTGAGTTTACTGGAATAAAGTGTGCAACTTTTGAAAGTTTGTATAATACTAACATTATGGAGTCATATTTCTTCTTAGTTGTAGGTAGTCCTGTAACAAAGTCCATACTAATCACTTACAATTTCCACTCAGGACTGGATATGGGCTACAATAATCTAGTTGAGTGACGATGCTCAACCTTAATGCGTTCACACTCAAGACACCTAGGCAAATATTCAACTACTTTTATTTTCATCCTTCTCCAACAATACTCTTTCCTCAAAGATGTTACAGTATTTCGATAACCAAGATGATTTGAATAAGCTTTCTTAGGTATTTCAGATAGTATTAATTTCTTTAATTTCGTGTCGTTTGGAACATAATTCTTTTTTTATACTACACTAATCCTTCTTGATTGCAACTGAATTTTGATTCTTCCCCAATTGATTTATTATTTTGACATTTTTCCTATATTTTCTTATAATTTACATCATTGTTTTCTTCTGATTTGATTCTCTGTTTTAAGTTAGTTTGTATATCACTGTTGATGATTTCATTTATTTTTTTCCTAAGTGCATCTGCTATTTTTTTTCTTTCCCTTTAATATGTTCTATTTAAAAATCATACTCACATAGGAATTCCAAGCATTAGCGTATCTTGCATTCAAGTTATTTTGGTTAAAAAAAGGTTTAAGGACAATATTATCAGGATTGGCGACTGTTCTGAGGAACAAGGAGGTATCTAAATCCCATATCCCAACATAACCATAATCCCAACTTGATCATCAAACTTCACCTAATAATCCCTTATTCATGCACAACATGATATTCTATAACACTTAGAAATCTTCAAGCAATAATGGATGTGAATGAGTAAGAGGATATTTCATGAAGAATAATAAATCAAGGCGTAATTACAATATTAATTTCATGCAGCTTAACTATACCTCTTTAAGTTAAGGAATATCCTCGAGAAGTATGTCAGTGAAAAACTAAATTACATAGTCATTGTGAGAGCTCGTAAGGAATCAATGTGCTTACACAATACATTGAATTTCCCACCACTTTTACATTATGTATCCATTTACAGGGAAAATAACATCATTCCTAATAGCCATTAATATGAAGTCAATTGTTAGCATATCCCTCCTTAAAGAGCTAAGGGGGTCAGTCATAACCTCAATATGGAAGCATTCCGAGCTTCATTAATATTTAATTAAAGAATCATAAAACGATCAACCCATAATTAAATAAAGATTTTGCATGCTATCTCGCAGATCCCCACCAAGGGATTTTTAAAGGAAGTCATGCATAATATCAACAAGAACTCAGTGATGACCTAATCACTCTAATTTAAATTAAGGGAAGAACAAATCTTATTTAAAACAATATAAGAGAACTTCAAGACTAATTTAAAATACAAATTAAAGTTTAAAGGAAAGACCAAAACTTCTTTCTAACGATATAAGATAACTATAAGAGAACTCTAGGCTACCATACTGGCATTTCCATTAAACAAAAGGTCAACAACATATTAAAAACTCATAATGAATCTCACCCTCCTTCATATGTATAAACAAAGACTATAAGAAGTCCATTTCATAGAATTAGTAAATCAATATTATTGAGGATACATCAATAATAAGAAAGCATGTCCAAATGACTTTACTTATCCAAGTGTAATAGGAATTAATAGGACCAATATTTAATTAAACAAAGAGTAAAATCAGTTATTAAGGTCAACTCCCGGGTAAGGATAAGGGGGGTGAAATCTTCAAACGACGATAGGGTAGAAAGGAATTTAAGCGATTTCTTGTAAGAATTTTGACAAGGCTATTGCCATAAATTCTGATTCAACATACTTACATATACATAAAGGATAAACAGACCATGTCCCACTTAAGTTATCAAGGAGAATGTAGATCATCGAGGAGGTTCTTATTACACTGATTTTTTTTAAAACTTAAAATAAGACTTATCCACTTGCCTTGTTTAAAGGGAGAAAAGGTCGGATACACTAAGAAGAAGATATTACATAATTAATATAATTAAAATACTAGGTTGTGATATTATGTAATTAAGGTACTAGGTTGGGATCTGGGTCCCAACATTAGGATAAGATGCATTAAGCAGTCGAGAAAGCAATCAATTTTCGATTAAGAGCTAAGGCAATACTTGACTAGGCGTGGGATGACTCAAATGCGCACGACTATGATTGGATGGAGGATTAAGAGTAGTTTTAGAGTGGGTAATGGATAAGTAATATCAAGTAGAATGGTGAGCGGATAAGTAAGAAAATAATTCAATTGCGTAGTAGTCAACGAAGGATAGAGGGAAATATCATTATCAAATCAATGAAAACTGTGTATTTGGGTTGTGTCTAAGAAGACAGTTGAAGGAGTGACCCCACCTCTGCATTTGAACTCGAGCGTCGAAAATGTAATACGGATTCACAAAGGGTGAGTTAATGGGGAGTATGGGGCGTCTCAATCATAAACTCTTGTAGGTGGATGCGAGTGGGATTACAGTTTCGTGTTGCTAGGTGAAGGCTGCATCCATCAAATCATTTCTTAAGGAAAAGGGTAAGCTCTCTTTGATCGTTAGCCAGGATCTGACCAACATTAAACGCTAGAACAGTAAGAGAGCGACTAGCATGAGTAAGAGAAAGGAAGACTAACTCTAGACCTAACAGTTCGACGATGTGCCATTATCATATTAAATTTTACCGAAATATAACTAGGGTTAAGGGAAGGATGTGTTGAATTCGAACCGATCTAAATTGGTCTTTCAATATGAGCTTTAAGGTCATTCGAAAGCCCTTCAATTTATTTCTTTTGCGCTAGCAACAAAGGTTGTGCTAGGTTCGAGTCCTGGTCACAAAAATTCAAATAACCAACCGTTCAGAAAAGAACTTAAGATATCGGGCGCAAACCATGGTTCTGGATATAGCAGCTCATCCAGATTTTGCAACCCAAAACAATATTCGACTGTATAATAATGGATGGTTGAAGATCTCTTGGGATTTACACAGTTTGTTGGGGTGTTGGGAAGGCTGACTCCACCTCGGTCTTGTTCAAGAAGGCAACGTACACTACAGACATGGACGAGTCTACAAGACGAGTGCGTGGAGGTCAAGAATATTATGGGATGGTGATTTGGAGGATGTAACTATAAGCAGCTAGAATATGGGAGAGAGAGATGTGTTCTATGATAATATTTATGTGTTGACTAGTGGGGAAATACTATAATTTTAGAACATAATTCCATTCGACAGAGAATTATTCTACACATGAATTTAACCAGAATTGAAATTGCATCTACAAAATTCTCTTTTTATTTAAAAAGAAAAATCTTCCTTCAATCGGATCATAAATAAATATCCATAAAAACTCTTGGCCATTAAATTAACATGTCAACAAACAATTTCGAATAACAGAGTAAATTTAATGAAACTTGTTATACAAGTGTTCGATACACAATTAAATACATCAAGATTGCTTGAAAATAATGAAAACTTTAAATTTTATTTACAAGAAGATCTAACATAATAACTCAATAAATACTGGGACCGATGACCGATCACCTTTGGTACTGCAGGTCGATCTCCAATTTGGATTTTGTGTCACGTCTTTGGTCTTGTTTTGCTTACTAATCGATGGACTTCACCGATACTTCCCAACAAATGCTAGGGGTACTCTTCTTCCCCATTAGCCCCCCGAGCCTCAAAGGGACCATGCACACACAACTAGAAAATACTCTAGCTCCAAGATTTCCTCGCAACTTAGAGCCACCACTCTCTCCCAAACTGGGTATCCCAAATCTCACAAGTAAAACCAGTCCAAAACTAATCCAGCGACATAACCCTACCAAATAGTGAGTGTTCCCTTCCCATATTGACCATTTTCCTTATAGGAATTCTCTCAATGACCCATCCCCACTTGCAAAATTATTTTCTTTTTAATTAAATAATTTTAGAATTATTCCTCCTCAAACTTGCCACCCTCTCCCTAAATTGCACAAGAAATTTCATATTTTATTTTAATTAAAAATTTAATTTCCCTCACATTTCCTAAATGTGCTCCTTAAATCACATCTATTTGTTTCTTTATTCCCCCTATTCCCACTTAATGATAGACACATTACTAATTATGAGTTAAGTTTAAATAAGAGTCTTATTCTAGTTAAACTAGAGGTAATTAGACTCTAGATACAATTATATGCATACACATATTCTCTTAGTTTTATTCCTTTCTTATCTTAAATTCCAATTTAGTATTTTCTTGCACATGTGTTTTAAATCAAATCTTTAGGATTATTTCATTTACTTAATTCTTAAATTGATTTACATCATTCCTTTTGTCTTTTAATGTAGTTGATAATTTAGTTTTAGTCATGTTACAAAAAGCTAGACTTGGTCTTAATTCCTAAATAGGCTTAGAATTTCACTTGGGATTTACAATTAATAATTTAATATTTAATTAATTAATTAAATATGACAATGCTTCAATATTTTACAAGGTTTAATTATTCGCTCGAGATTTTCTAGGCCACCTAGATTCATTGACTCAAGTGTTACCTACATGACGTGTCCTTCAAGATGCAACTCCGGGCTCCAAGGGTGGCACTTACCTTTTGACTGGTTTTGGTAGTTGTCCAACCCTTGGAGTCATCACTCCATTTGAACGACCTTGTGAGAGACTAATGACTTCTAAGGAATAATAATTATTCCTTAGTGCACGCCCTTTAGAATATTCGTGAATGACTGTCTTAGTCTTCCCTCACGGTATCATGGACCTCTCGAACTAGGTAATCGTTAACCTACAATTTGATCCATGAAGAGAGTACTAGTATGTTGTGATAGGGACGTTGCCATACTTCTCCCTCAATATCTGGTTTATGTGCATGGCCCCCTTACTCCTTATGTGAGTCTGATTAGAAAACATTCGTCATCCTACATCCATCAACGAAACACTGTATATGATCCATATATAAAATCATACTATAATCGATAATCTGTCACATATGCATAAATGAAATACTCAAACCAATACAATCCACTCCCTGACTCAATCCAGAGTCTAAGGAGGTCCATTGATGCCATCAACATCCACAATCTATCAAGTGTCCTGCGTAATCAGGGACAACTCGTCAATAACATTTGTCAATACATATATATCAATTAATATTAAATCACAACCATCAACATCATCATAAAAATTCATAAGAGAAACAAATAACCATGTACTATAACCAGATCACTTGCACACAAGTATCCTCAAAGAATAAGTTGATAACATGAGCTTGCAAGAGAGGGATGTTACATACACCCCCTCTTGTTTTAAACTTCATCCCGAAGTTGTACGGTATATAAAATGCAGTAATAAAAGTATCTGACAATATCTATATGTCTAATCTATCAAATAAGTAAGGAAACTACTGACGCATATCATATGCATCCTCCCATGTAGCTGAGTTGGGACTATAATTCTCCCACTAGACCTTCACCTAATTGACTATTCAACGTCATAGTTGTTGAATGCGATGGTCCAGAATGTGAATTGGATCTGCCATGAGAGAACCCTTGTCCGAAAACTACAAAGAAATCATGTCAATCACATGTGTAGGATCACTAACATAATGTCTCAAAACAGATACATGAAAAACATCGTGCATACGCCTCAAAGAATCAGGCAAGGCCATTCGATAATCCATGGGTCCCTTCTTTTCCACTACCTCGAAAGGCCCCACAAACCTAGGAGAGAGTTTAGAATCTCTTCCGAACTTGATCGAACTCTTGTGCGGTTTCAGCTGCAAGAAAACTCGGTCACCAAATTCATAATTTTGGTCATTAATGCAATGCACAACAACATAACTCTTCTACCTATCTTGCACTTCTTTAATCCTTTGTCTTATCGTTTTCATTTGTTCTTCCATTTCTTGGGTCACTTCTGGTCCTACCAGTACCCGATCCTTAACTCGATCCCAACTCAATGGCGTTCGACATGGTCTCTTGTAAATAAACTCAAATGGAGCGATCTTAATGGTGCCTTTATAGTTTTTGTTGTACAAAAACTCTACTAGTGGCAAGAACTCTTCCAATTCTTTTTTTTGTCCATTACATACATATGAAACATATCTTCCAAAATTTGGTTCGTTCTTTCTATCTTCCTATCTGTCTGAGGGTGATATTTTGTACTAAAGTTTAGTTGTGTCCTCATGTCCTCTTTGAAACTAGTCCAAAAACATCCTTTAAACACTGATCCTCTATCAAATATGATCCTTTTTGGCATGCCATGCAATCTCACAATCTCACTGATAAAAACTATAGCTATGTCTGGTGCTTAGTATGTTGTATGCACATGAATAAAATATCCACTCTACGTTAGAGTGTCAACTACCACAAAAATTGAGTCATGTCTCCTTGTCGTTAGCGGAAATCCAACTATAAATTCCATCAAAATGACCTCCTATTTCGATTCTGGAATAACATGTGGTTGTAGTAATCCTGTCAGATATCTATGTTCATCTTTCACTTACTAAACTTCGAGACATCACGTCATGTAACTAACTATGTCTACTTTCATTCTTTTCTAGAAGAATAGAGGCTTTAGGTCAACTTTCATCTTCGTGACTCCCAAATTAGCCATGTATACTTCTCTATGAGGTTTTTTTAATATCAAATTTCTCAATTCGTCGTTAGTTGGTAGGTAAATCCTATTATTATACCTCATCAGTCCATCATTTTCCAATGTATAACCTTCATACATTGGTACCATCATGGTGTATTGTCTGATATTGTCCTTAACCTCTTTGTACCAGTCATCGTTGATGTGTATAGCTAGAATATTTTCTCGAAGATTCGTCTAAATAGGTATTACCGAGAATATGAGTGGTCTCCGACTCAACACATATGCCACTCTGTTTACGGTACCTTTTATCTAATAAATCACAAAGTCATATTTGCTAAGCAGTTCTGACCAATGCCTCTGTCGTGCATTCAAATCCCTCTGCATAAATATGTGCTTCAATCTGCAATGATCTTTCTTTAACTCAATTTTTTGTCCAATCAGATAATGTCTCGATACTCTCAGGGAATATATAATTTCCAATAAATCCAAATCATGTGTTGTGTAGTTTTCCTCACGGTTTCGTAATTTCCTTGAGATGTAAGTGATCACTCAACCTTTTTGCATCAATTCTCCACCTAAACCTTCCTTGGACGCGTCTGTGCACACCAAAAAATCCTTTTCCATGTCGAGGACTTTCAGTATTGGTGTTGTCGTCAACAAATCCTTAAGCCTTTGAAATGATTCCGAGCATTTCTCACTCTATATAAACTTCTTGTTTTTCTTCTGCAATTCTATGATCGGATTTGCTATCTTTGAAAAATCTTCGACGAACTTTCGGTAATATCCTGCTAAACCCATAAAGTTGTGTACTTCTGGTATGTTTGTCAGTGCAGTCCAGGGATGATTTTAGGGGCTAAATTTTGCTCAGGGGATAATTTTCCATGTTTTTTCCAAAAATGAGATTCGCTATTTTAAAAATAATTCACCCAAATTCTATAGGATACAATTATTTTAACTTAAAAATTGCCAAAAAATTATAAAAACTGTAGAAAATCCTTAGAAATTTGAATATTTTTACAAAAATATCGCCAAATATTTATAGTTGGAATATGAAGGATTAGTAAGATTTGCCAAGGTTTCTACATTTTAAAATAAATTTCCATCCTTAAAATCATTTCTGGTGTAGTCCATTCCATAATCGATTCTACCTTTGTTGGATCCACTGCAATGCCTTCACCATATATAACATTCCCTAAGTAATCAATCTTTGTTTGGTAAAAAGAACATTTCGACAGTTTCCCATATAATTTATTTTCTCGTAAACACTGTAGTACCAAGATTAAATGTTTGGCATGTTCTTCTTTTGTCCGAGAATATATTAGTATGTCATCAATGAATACTTGAATTTGTTTTTCCATGTATTCGTAGAACACCCCATTCATCAAGCTCATGAATACCCCCGAGGCATTTGTCAGTCCAAATGGTAAAATAGTAAACTCATAGTGTACGGACCTCGTCTTGAATGTGGTCTTAGGAATATCTTCCTCTTTAATTCGTAACTGGTGATATCTTGATCTCAAGTCAATCTTTGAAAACACCATCAAACCTTTCATTTGATCAAACAAATCATCTATTCTTGGCAACGGATACTGGTTCTTGATCGTCTACTTGTTCAATTGACTATACTCAATACAAAGTCTCCACGACCCATCCTTCTTTCTTATAAAAATAACAAGCACACGCTAAGGTGACACACTTGGATGTGTAAGTATCAAGTCCAACAACTCCTTCAATGTCATTTTCAAGTCCTATAACTCAGACATTGACATCTGATAAGGCGTTCTTTCTATTGGTTCAGTTCCATGTTTCAATTCGATTGTAAACTCCAACTCTCTTTCGAGCGGAAAACCTAGTAACTCTTTTGGAAACATGTCAACAAACTCTTGTACTACTGGAAGGTTTTCTAATCCTTTTCCCTCTCCCTTAATTTTTAATGCTAAGATTTCATATAACTTACATCCATTGTGCATTATCTTATGTAGTTGTATAAAATAAATGAACCTCAAGGGAACTCCCTTGTTTCTTCCTACTATCACTCTTCTCTATCCCACATCATATGTCAAGATTAAACATTTCGTCTTATAGTTGAGTATCACATTGTGAGATTCCAACCAGTCCATACTGATCACTATGTCATACGATCCTAATATCATGGCATATAGGTTGGCCTTTGTTACAAAATCTCCCAAGTCAATGATGACAGTTTGTAACCCTTCCTCCAACATTTTGTTTGGCACCCAAAGCCATTTCTATGTATCTAAACTCGTCCTTCTTGACTGCCTTTACCTTAATTATTTTCAAGGATGCACTAGAAATAAATCTCTATGTAGCACTTGGATCTATCAAAATACTAAAATTTTGGTTGACAATATTACCTAACGTCTTGCGCATAGTGGACTAGTTCTCGGCCTAGAGGTTATTCATCACTGCATGAATCCTTTGGGCCTTGCCCAAATCTCCAACTGTAGTGTGTCTTGTTGATCTGATCGCTCTGGCATTCTCTATCGAGCAGTCTTGCTAGTAATGTGGATCTCCACATGTCCAACATCTTCTCTTCGGTCCAGTACTCTTGGTCCCCTAAGTATACACTACTGGCCTACCTTCCTGAGACTCAAGCTATTATGTTGAACATGCCTAAATTGTTGTTGTTGCAGGCAACATTGCTAACTAATAAGTGAATAAACCCAGATGGACTTAGAACGATGATGTGATAAGAAAGATTTAAGTAAAATCTCCCTATTAAAAATGTCTTCCAACCTAGAAAAATAAAATCTAGATCTAAGGGATACTTGTGGTAAAAAAATAAAATAATAATTATAATAATAATCATTAAACATGTGACGAGAAGGGGGTAATAAATTCAATTAGTTTATTAAAATCAAATTACTTTGGGGGATTGATTTTTCAAAAAGGGGAAATGATTGTTTGTTACTTATGCTAAGTAAAATTTATCAAATAAAAAGAAGAAGGGGAAAAAGGTAATGTCTACACTTGCTAATTTGAGTTTTAGATAAAAAGGGAAAAGAGGGAAACTTAAGATATTTAGGAAACTAAGGGAAAAAGGGGGAAACATAAAGAAAAATGGAAACATAAGGAAAAATCATAATGATTAACTTAGGAAGGAATCTTGCCTTTAAGAACTTTCTAAATTAAACTCAACTAGGAATATAGTAAGGGCATACGTCATTAAAATGTGTAAGGGAATATGGGGACACGTAGGAGCGATTCCAGGAATGATTTTAGGTGGGTGAGGGAAATAGGGGGATGGGTGACACGTGTATGGGGGAGGTTTTTCTTAATTAAATTATTGAAAAATAAATTAAATCAGAATTTGGGAAATAAATCACTTAGAAACTCTATATAAAGGAGGTAGGAGGAGGAGTATGGATCTCCTCTTTTATGTGTAACGTTACGCTGTAGAATTTTTGACTTGAATAACTTATCTTGTTGGAGTTGGGATACCCGGCTCGATGATGAGTGGTATCTCAACCTTGCGAGGTGAGTTGGGAGCTAGGTGTTATTTGGTTTAGTGTGCGTGGGCCCTTTGCGGCTCGGGGGGCTAAGGGGGAAGAAGGGTACCCCTAGCGTTGGCTGGGAGGTACCCGTGAAGTCACAATGATTGGAAAGCGAGAGCAGTATAAAGCACGTCGGACAATGACTCAGATTTGTAATCTTGGGCTATAGTATGCATGCTTTTGTTTTGAATGGTAGATTAATATTGATCTTGCGCTTTCATTTATGTACTTTCAATTGTGTAAAGAAAGTGTTTTACTTAGAATTTTTAATCGAGAACTTAAATTCACCATAACTTTATGCTCGTTGCTTTGAATTGATTCCCTTGGCAATTGATCCCTGATCGCTATCATTGTTCTGTCTGTTTCAATGATTATTATGAAGAGTTTGTGTTTTATCTTTTGTCCTCATCTGTAGATCATGAGTCCACACCTGAGAAGTCGGCCAGAAGATGCATCGATGATCGTCACTTCGGTTTTAATATACCTATAGATCCTAATTCCCTTATTTTCTGTGCATGGATGATGAGCGAAGGATAATGTCACGTAGCTGTCTACCCCCATTGATTTTTCCTGGTTGAGTGATTGTCTTGCACCTTGTTGCGATTTATTACATCTGTGATTGTTTTTCACTTCTAGCAGTGAACCTCTTATGATCCTCTACGTTTGATCTCTATGTTTTTAATACCCTTCCTGGCAATTATTTAAGTCTGCATTTTTAATGCATTTCCTGGTGAAGTAACTCTGCATTTTTAATACCCTTCCTGGAAATTTAAGTCTGCGTTTTTAATGCATTTCCTGGTGAAGTAAGACTGTATTTTTAATACCTTTCCTGGAAATTTAAGTCTTTGTTGGATACATTTCCTGGTGAATTTACTGTGTGGTTTTTCTTTGTACATCTGCTCTGCCATTTAAGTCTGTGATTTATTACTTTTGAAGACGAATTTTTACTCTTCCTTTGGCCACACTGGATTGCATTTTATTTCTTTTATTACTCTGCGTTTTACATAGATTAACTGACCACATATTATTTACTCTAATACTTGGATCGCTTAGCATTGAATTTCATATAGATACAGTCTAATTATACATAGGAAACAAAATTAATGGATTGATAGAGATTTGAAGTTACATTTACTGTGAAAATGGTGGCATGGCTATGGTGTGTATGGTAGATTTTTAGGTGTGCCATTGGTGCATTTCTACTGTGTGAGTGGGGAGGAAATTACTATGTAGAGGGTATCATTCTTATATGCGAATGATGGAGTGTCCTTGTGCTGTGAATTTGTGTTTACTGTCTTGGACACCCTGGTGCTGCGTTTGATGGATTTTATCCGTCTTTTCGTACTACTTATTGGCTAGCAAAGTCGTGGTCTGAATTCAACATTTTTGTAGAACCTTACCAATGATCATCTATCTGATCCCTTTCACAATGAACTCACTCCTTTTTCACAACGATTTCATATTTGAGATAGGGATTCCATCCCTTTTTCACAACGATTCATTTTTAACATGATAGAGATAGCATTTTTATTCCTGCATTTTTTTTAGATAGTAGATAGTGGATAGCCATGCCCAGAAATTTTATTATTGTACAAAGCTTTCATTGTTGACTTAGAATTAAGTATGGACAGAAATTTGGATTGTATGACAGCGTTGAATATTTATGGAGGATTGCAGTTTAACCTTTGATGAGTGCAAGATCTGTCGTATCAATGTATTATTTAGCATTTATTTGTGTAATAAATAAGAACTATGTTTTGGCCGTGATTTTACTGTGTAGTTAACAATATTAAGTTGTGGATGACTTAGCCTTTCTTGAAAATGATTTACCATAGTGGTTTTAACTCAACATATTTTATTTACAACGATTGTTTTATGAGTAAAAGTCAGCAGGTGTCATGTGATAATAGATCGCAAATTTTTATACATATATTCCTTTTCAATTCTAGGAAACATGCTTTTAGGCTACATTCTCATCCCATATATCATCTAGACAATGATAATTTTGGACATCGTGATTATTGATATCAATGTGGGGGAAAACGTGTTTATTGATATGTTTTCTCGTGGGAAATTCAATATATTGATATTGACATATTGGGAAGTGTTTATATATTGACGACAACCACTTATATAAATTAGACAACAAATTGCATTACAATCGTCAGCAGATTATATTTATGATGGACAACATGTTGTAATTAATATTGTTAATAATGTTCTATTAATAACGTTATATATATTGATATTGTTAATATACTTAGGTACTCTCAAATTGTTAAATTAGATTTTTATTTATTGATTAATTAGGACTTGTCAATTTAGATAGCAAGTCAATTATTTATAAGAAGCATAGATCAGTCGTCACTTAATCTAATGGTTAGTGGGTATTTTTTAATCAACGTTTCTTGATGTTGTTCAGTGCCTAACTCAGTTCACCTTATGATAACATTTATGACCATAGTAGCTTGATAAAAATTCACCCTTCGCACTTAGACATCTTGCTTATAAGTTAATGGTTGGGTTGTTGGCAGAGTCAGGTATTAGCTTGTGCATTTCCTTTAAATGTTTTCATATTGTGTCTTATCAGCTTGTTGCTTCGGGTGTGGGTGTAGTCTTCTTGTCAGTATTTCAGATCCTAGCACATTGGATTTATATTGAGTCCTTGGTCTAGATAGGTTATGTTGTGCCAGGATTATTGTCGCACCTATCACCAGGGGACGACATGATTCATGATGAGGGGATCATGGGGCACCCTATTGGATAGAGGAAAATGATAACTTGGTCGGAGTCTTGCATCCTGTTGTGGGTGTTGTTTGATCCTTGTAAGTTCGTTGTGGGTGCTTGGGTTGTAATTCCTTCATGCATTTGGTTTTACATGCCATAGAGGTTCTAGTGACTGGTTGTCGAGAACATTGTGTGACATACCGTTCGTCGAGATCACAATCTATCAAGATAGACCGATGTGTTTTGTTCTAGATCTAGGTGGATATAGGGAGATCATTTAGTGTCTGCACCTATAGATTTATCCAATAACAAAATTGGCAACTCCAATGGGGAACGGATTTTTTTCTAGCTACTCTTGTTTCCCTTGCTTTGATTTCTTGTTTTCTGGTCTCTAAGTCTATGGGAGATCCATCCAAACTCTCTGGATCTAAAAGTTCACTTAGACACTTTGTCTTTTTTCCAAAATCTCTTTTATATCAAACAATCTCACACTCTACCCCTCTAGAGCCTACGAAAACCTTCGATTTCCACACCCTACTGTTCAGTCCAATGCGACATTCTCTCACCCTACCTGTGTCTAGATTGCGAAAATGCCTAATTTTCGCATTGCACTTCACTACTAGGCTATGAACTTGTTTGTAAACTTTTTTGGATTGGGTCTTGTCATCTTTTGATGTCCAGTTTTGCTTTGATCAGTTGGATTGAGATTTTGGAGCCTATATTGATATGTTTACAGTCTACTTGACATTCTTTGAGTTGATTTTAGCCATCTTTGGTTTGTTTGGTTTTTAAGGATTAGTCTCTTGATTTGAGTGTCTTTCAATTACAAAGCATGTGTTTTCTTTAAAATTGTTTAGGGAAAGATCAATTTTTTTCTGAATAGTTCGCTTTTAAAGAAAACTTTTAGTTTGGGTTTCTTTGTTTTAAGAAAGTTCAGTATTGCTTTTAGTGAATTTTTTGAAACAAAAAGATTTAATTTCTTGCTTTATATTAAATTGGAGGCATCCTTGCATTTGAAGTAGAGAAATTGCATGATTCTTGGCATTTTTTGGTCTTAAATTTTGAAATTTCCCCCCCTCATGAATCATGTATTGGTATACAGTCTCTTTGAATAATTTCTTGAAGATATTGATATTCATGATTTTTAAAATTTTGGGACATCGTGCATATGGGAATGACAAATGTTTTCTCCTTCTTGTAGCATAGCTTTCATCGAAATTAAAAGAATGCATCTTCATCTCTTTGCATAACTTTCGAGTCGGTCAAAACACCATATTGTCCATGCCATCTTCCTTTTGAGTAACAACATCCTTAAAAATAAAACGCTTATAAAAATTGATTAGACATTTTTATATTTTCTGGTATAAATCCTACATTATATTAGTTGTAGGGCTTTGGAATAGGTGTGAAACATAACTTTCCAAAGCTGCAAACAAACATAGTATCTTGTGATACAGAGAGTTAAATCCACTTACTACATTTTGTCCTGGGAAGCCCTTCTCACACAAGGGTCAATCATGAGGTCACATTAATACTGGCAGAGTTACTCAGCCTTCTTTGTTGGACTTGGTGTAGAGATTGCATGTATTATGGGGGTCGCTTGAAGGTATACCTACAATGATGAGTGGAAGCCTTTCGAGTTGATTTTTCGGGATAGATACCCTGCCCTTACACGTGGATTGGACTGTCGACTATTTCCCCAAGCATCACTGTAGTGATTGGTAACCTTAGTGGCCTATCTCTTTAGGGTCTTTATAGAAGGTGAATGTGGAGGGGAAAGTCTTCATGTACCTGGAATCGATGTTGGCCAAAATCACTCGGGATCCTTGGAGGGTATACCCACGATTATGTGTGGGAGCTTGCACCAAGGCGTAAGTTTGTTAAGCAGGTCGTCAACGTAAATTTTCCACCCGCTCTCTCTCATCCCCTTCTTACTTTGTTCCCACAATGTTGGATTTCATCGCCAACTAGTGAGCTCATTGCGAGAAGGTTTTGTTTTCTTTCTATCTTACTATATTTTTAGTGTGTGTTGTTTGTTTTCCCTAGTAGAGTCTAGGTTGGATCTTTGTTTTAATGGTGTCATTTCCCGAAATGAACAATGAAGGAACCCCTGCTCTAGAGGAACCTTTTATTTTTCCTTCTTATGGAAACATTGGATCTCCTCACATCGCTACTTTGAGCCTTCCAGGTCTCACAATTGGATTACCAGTATAGTTGTTTTCTACTCAGGTAATCCTGAATGAAGTAAGTGCTTCGGTTGTAAGCACTTCCCCCAAGAACATCAACCTCATGTTTCTTACAACATGTTGATGACCTCCTGTCAACTAGTCATGATACCGTTGGGAAGAAGAAAAGTAGAGTCAAGTTCCCATGTATGTTATGGAAAGGGAGTCATCTCACTCACCTTTTCCCTCATATGGATGAAGCCTCGAAATTACTGGAAGACATGACTGTTTCACAGCATCAACTTCTAGCTGCTTATCATAAGCTTACTCTTGACCCTCCTACAATTGATGGAATAATGACTCTGGTCCCTTCCTCGGTCAATCTGGTTGATCATGTCGTCAATCTGGTCACGTCCTTAGTTGAACCAGTTGACAAAGTGGTTGATTCGATACCATCCCCGGTCAATCCCTCTCCCCTCATAGAGTGAAACTAAAGAGATCGATTTGATCCCATCCTTGGTCAATCCCATTCTCCCATTAGAGAGTGTCACCCAAGTGGTCGATCTATTTCCAACTATCGACACCATTCTACCCTTGGAGAGAATGCAACCCAAGTGGTTGATCTGATCTCGTGATCGATCGATCCTACTCTCCTGCTAGAGAGTAAACCAGATAATGCCAATTTTTTTCTCGTTGATACAGAATCTACCATGTCGGTGGGTATTCCTCCTTCTCCCGTGGAACCTCGTCCAAGTAACGAGGCCATCCATTTTGATTAGGGTGTGCTAACTAGACCTCATCTTCCCTCTCACATTCCTTTCCAGATTACAGTATAGGTTTGTGGTCGAGACGTTCCTCAAACACTGATAGATGAAGGTGTGTCCATTAGTATTTTGTCCTTTTTTGCTTGGCAAGCTTTGGGTTTTCCTCCGCTTGTGCCAGTTACGTGGAATATGTTAGCTTTTAACAGAAGAACTAGTCAACCTTTAGGGACCCTTCCTCAGTTTCCTGTAACTTTGGGAGGGAAAACTGTCTTTATTGACATCATGGTAGTCCAAGACCCCTTGGATTTTGTTTTACTCCTTGGGCAAGATTATGTCTTTGCCATGAAAGCTATTGTGTCCACCCCTTTTCGTGTGATATATTTCCCTCACGATGGAAGAATGGTGACTATTGATCAACTTTCATTCATCGGTCTCGATTGGATTACCTCCCTTAGTTGTTCTTATATGCAGACGGTATCTCCCCCACCACAGGTCAATTATGTGGCATTGTCACTCATGGTTTCAAACTCTGATGACTTAGATCCAGTAGTTGACATGGTGATCTCTTCGATAGTGTTGTTAGAGCCTGATATATTTACTCCTGTCGCAACCCTCGACATGGTGTCCTTCTAGAGTGTGTTTCATCCTTCCAGTGAAGACCTCTTGGAAGCCATGACCGAGTATTGTCCCTTGACATGGTGTCCTTCTAGAGCATTGTCCTCTTGGAATCCATGATCAAGAAGAGAGCCGATGATATTTTTTGCACCTCTGAGGCAACCTCGTTAAAAAATGAAACAAAAGTCTATGAGCATGATTTTCTAATTTCAAGCTCGTTAAAAAATGAAACCAGACTTGAGCATGGTTTTCTGATTTCAAGCTCGTTAAAAAATGAAACCACTTATGAGGATAGTTTTTTGTCTCTGTGGCAACCTTGTAAAAAATGAAATAGAGGTTACGAGCATAGTTCCGGTTTCTGTGTCAAGCTCGTTAAAAAATGAAATAGTTTTCCCCCTCTTTGTTTGAGTCAAGTCCTTCGTCTAGTATTTGAAGCTTCATTTCATTCTCCTTTGCAGTTGGATGAAACAAATATTGGGGGGCATTTGCCTAAGCCTCTGGATTTCATGCTGAAGTTGAACCGCTAGCTTCTTAAGCTAGGGCATAAGTACCAACCATGTGAATTCTTGGATAATGTGTTGGGAATCTCAAGCATAGTTTTTACTTTGGTTCAAGCTTGTGTAAAAATGCAACCACCTACCTCAAGCATAGTTTCCTCTAGTTCAAGTTTGTGTAAAAATGAAACCAGGTTCAAGCATAGTTTTGTTTAGTTTTTAAGCTTGTGTAAAAATAAAATCTATCCCAAGCATAGTTTTTTTTGTTTTAAAGCTTGCGTAAAAATAAAAACAATCATGAGCTTAGTCTTTGTTCTTTCTCATGCTCGTAAATACATGAGAATAAGTTACTGAGCTTAGTCTTTGTTCTTTCTTCTGCTCGTAAATATGTGAGAATGTAATCGAGTATACTTTTATCACTTTTTTGGACTCGTAAAGGTTATATGAGAAAGGAACCCTTGGAGTTCCCTTTAAGCTCTTTTCAAACTCTCTAAACATGAAAATATTGTCGAATGACCTTGTTATTTTCATGCTCGTTAAAGTATTTGAAGAAAACATTTGTTGAGCGATAGTTTGTCTCTTTTTTGGTCTCAGCATACTACTTTACAAAAAAATGAACCGAGAGAGTTCTTTTTAAGTGTTTTTCAGACTCTCTAAACATGAAAAACCCCTGAGTTTTTTTTCTTTTGACTCATTAAACAAACATCGAAAGGTCTATATGGGACCGAACCACTCCTTCCTAGGGTTCGTTAAACATACTCCGAGGGACTCGTATGAAGGATGAGCTTACATCAACAAGCATATGTTATCCTCCTCAAGCTTGTGTAAAAATAAAGACGTACTCACCAAAAATGGTGGTAGTCACTTTTGAACATGACACCCTTTCACTCGCTTTGTGTCTAGGTTGAAAAGCCCGCTTGTCTCTTGATCATACTCCTTTATAAGATTACAAATTGGTATGTGATCCCTATTGTTGAGTTAGTGTTTCCAAGACAGTTGTTGTGTCATCAATATGTTCAAAAATATGTCCAACCTGAAAATCCTTCTATTGCATCGGCCATTTCCGCAGTTCTTAAATCCTTCTATTGTGTTGGCCATCCCTGAGTCAGTCCTGAATCACTTCTTACTATGATCTACATCAAATATTGTTACTTGTTTCGTGTCATTGATGTGGGATACATTAAGTCCCTCCTATGACGAGTCTTTTCCTGTCGACTTCAACTCATTATCTAGGAATGAGACTTAGAAACTAATTGGTACCTTGGAACTTGCATGCCTCAATGGCAGGTTTCCTTGCTTTCGACAATGGGTTTTCATTATTGACCCTTGATCGAGAGATTCTGTCGAGTGTTCGACCTTAGCACATTGATTCACATTCGTTGGATTGTACTAGAGTACCTTGGGAGTCTTTGACATTAATGGTGATTTCCCTCGCACTTGTTAACAGTATATACTAATGACCGGTAATCAAGTGGTTTCTACCATGTTCAACTTCAACACATGTATTCAGATGGTTAGATTCGTACTATAGAGTGTTGGAGATGAAGACCTTGGATATTTTCTGACAGATCTAGGTTGTGTTGGAGTATATTCAGTGTACTGTTACATAGATCCACATTGTATGTCTAGTGTCTATGTTCAAATTTGAGTCTTTAACACATAGATCCACAGTGTATTTTTGGTGGCTATGTTCATATTTGAGTCATATTGGCATGGATCCATAGTGTATGTTTGGTGGAAATGACTTGTCTTACTTGACATGGAACTTTGTATGTCGACATTTATTCTTTGATTCATTTGTATTCTGAGTATGGGAATCCCTACCTCAGTGATGATATATTATTGTACTGTATTTCCTTGTTTGTTGGTAGGTTTCTGACTGACTGTTCCTTGTTCCCTACACACACTCGAAAAAGTATTTCAGCTATCACTTTGTTCTAACTTCATACTTTGGGGGCTCTCTATTACACATTATTTTCGTCATCCCTATGATGGTTAATGACGTAAACCTATCTGTAGTCTTCAGAGGGTTCAGTGGCCTGAGTTCTTGAAGAAATAAGGGAGAAGAACTTTTCCTGAGAAAATAAGTTGCATTTCCCTTTGTAAAAACCCTATTAAAGAGGATTTCTACATGCTGCACTATGGCTAGGGTGCGAGAATGTCTTATTCTTGTAGGCTGCACCATAACTGGGTTGTGAGAGGTTTATAGGTTTCTCTATAAGTAGGGTGTGAGAATGCTCATACGTGGGAAAAACAAGCATCTTCTCGATCCTTCTAGAAGGAGAAAATTCCATGGTGAGGTGGCATCTGAATGGTTTGAATCTTACTCGCTTTCATGATTTGGTGGGATCATCCTAACCTCCTCGCCTTATCCTCTTCATATTGTAAAAGGAGAGGAGATCTCATGGAGAAGGTGAATATTATCAGATCTATGCTCTCAGAATTCTTGGAGTGGAAGTGTGTGGGGAATGAAGGATAGTTGGAAGGGACCTTACAACATCAAGGCCACGGTTGTAATCTCTCTTTCACATTTAATATGATACAGTAATATGATTCTTTCCTATAAATCTTGTTGTGTTTTATTGTATGATTCCTTGATCACATATATAGGTTTATATTGAGATTATGCTATTACTATCACGTTGGTTGGTTGCGTTCTTTTGCAGGATCATCATTGTATGAGTGTTGGAATGGATCTAGGATGGAAATGGAAAGAGGAAGCGATGTTTAAATGGTATGTAACCTATCCATATTTAATTAGTAAATTCAATATTTAAAACTTAAGGAAAGCATCATGTTCTGGTGTGTTTTGTTCTAGATCTAGGTGGATATAGGGAGATCAGTTAGTGTCTGCACCTACCGATTTATCCAATAACATAGAGGCGAATGATAAATTGGCTGGAGTATTGCCTCCCGTTGTGGGTGTTGTTTGATCGTTGTAAGTTCGTTGTGGATGCGTGGGTTGTAATTATTTCATGCGTTTGGTTTTGCATGCGATCGAGGTTCTAGTTACTAGTCATCGAGACCATTGTGTCGGGATTGTGGATGTTGTCCTTAGCTTGTAAGCATCGTCATGTTGTGCGTCCAACAAAGATTTGTGCCTATCTTTGATTTATGCATGTTTCGCCTAGTTGACCATTGTGTTAGTGCATTTATTCATTGTTGTCTGTGGCCTGATATGTGTGCGTGTGTTCGTCATCAGGTTGTGTGGTTAAACTATTTGTCGTCGTTGCCTTCATGCCTAAAATAAAAAATAAAAAAAATTGCACTTTCTGCTTCACTTATAGTCTTAACGATGGGGTCATTACATATGGTATCAGAGGGGGGTTCAACCCGCGAGTTGGAAACACTACGGATTTCGTTGATATAATGTTTTGTTATAATGTTGCTAATTAAGTTGACTTGTATTCATGCAGGTAATGATGGTTAGAGGAAGCCACAGAGGTAGATGACAGGGTACTAGGGGAGGAGGCGCGATGCCTCCAGTAGCATCCACTCCCAAGGGGTCTAATCCCCAGGGAGACGAATAGGTTATTGCACAAGAGCATATAGCAGTGGGAGATGTGATTGGGCTGATGAGGTCCTTTCAGCGCATGTATGAGGCACCGATAATCCGTTTGGACAGAGATGAGGACAAGGCATGGACACGCCCTGAGGGTCCATCGCGTGCTCTGGTCGGTACTGTTAGCATTCACCACAAAATCGAGAGGGTCAAATTTCTTGAGTTCTTTGGTGCCCCAGACGACACAGTTGTTAAGGCATGGTTGGAGAATATGACGATGTGATTTTCACTTTGTGACTATACCTCCAACATTAAGGTTCGCATGGAGGTCTTTCAACTGAAGGGGAGCACTCTTCTAGGGTGGAAAATGCTCCTTCCACAATTGAACATGGTCATCGAAGACGTGTCATGGGAACTGTTTGAGAAACTATTATAAGAGAGGTACCTATTAGAGCAATTCATTGAGCGTCATCTCAACGATTTCAACGCCTTACGATAGGGCGACCATATTGTTCTCGAGTATGAGGCCCATTTTATGGAGTTGGTTCGGTATTCTCTACACCTTAATACTGAGAAACTTAAGGTCAATAGGTTCTTGTTCGGAATTAATGTCAACATATGTGCAAAGGTTAGGATTCTAATGCCTCAGACCTTGCCTGATGCCATCTAGAAGGCCCTCTTAGCATAGGAGGAGCTTATCAGTGGGGGTCAAAGCAGGAATTCAACGAGACCATCAGGTCATGTGTCATTTGGTGTGAAAAAGCATTAGAAACCAGCTAGATAGACGCCAGGGTATCATGGCT
Source organism: Picea engelmannii (assembly GCA_009831015.1). Taxonomy (NCBI): domain Eukaryota; kingdom Viridiplantae; phylum Streptophyta; class Pinopsida; order Pinales; family Pinaceae; genus Picea; species Picea engelmannii. The sequence continues at coordinate 215,744 of ML790483.1, forward strand.
TCGAGAGAGGATCCACTTTCACTACACCTCAATGACCAGCGCCTCAACAGCGAAATCCTTATTAGGGACCACAACATCAACAACAATGTCGACTGCAGAAACAGTAGTTTAGGCATGTTCAGCACAACAACCCAGGATTCGAGGCCAGTGGGCCATCAACTTCTACTTTGGGTACCAGGTGTACTAGACCAATGAAGGGGTTTTTGACTTGTGGGGAGCCACACTACTAGTGCGACTGCCTAGTGGAGAGGGCTAGAGAATTTGGATTATTTAGACCCACTACCATTGGAGATTTGGGCAAGGCCCATCAGATTCATGCAGCAGTGAATAAATGCGAAGTAGAGCACCAGTCGACTATGCTCGAGATGTCAGGTACTGTCACTGACCAGACCCTTAGTATTTTAATAGATCCTGGTGCTATTGAGATTTTCATTTCTGTTGTAGAAATAAAAAGGATTAAGGTAAATGCATCCGAGCAAGATGAGTTTAGCTTTGTAGAGATGGATTTGAGAGACAAACAAAAGGTTGGAAGAAAGGTTATGGGTTGTACACTTAACCTGAGAGAGTTTTTCACCAGGGCCAACCTGTACGTCATGATCTTAGGATATTATGACGTCGTGATTGATATGGACTAGTTGGAAATGCATGAGGCGATACTCAACTGTAAGATGAAATGGTTTATCTTGGTTTATGATGAGGGACAAGGACGCATGATTTTAGGTTGGAACCAAGGAGTTTCCCTAAGGTTAATCTTATCCTTGAATATACGGAAGAGCATGCGCAAGGGGTGTAAGATTTATGTGATATTTGCATTAAATGAAAAGGCAGTAGTAGAAGGTATATAAGACCTTCCTTTGGTGAGAGAGTTTGCAGACATCTTCCTGGAGAAGTTACCTGGGATTCCGCTAGAGAGGAAATTGGATTTTACAATAGACCTGAAATGAGGGACTGAACCAATAGCGAGAATGCCTTATCGTATGTCAACCCCGAAGTTACAGGAGTTGAGAATGAAATGTAAGGAGTTGTTGGACCAGGGACTTACACGTCCAAGTGTGTCACCATGGGGTGCGCTTGTTATTTTCATACGAAAGAAGGATGGGTCGTGGAGACTCTCCATTAACTACCGTCAATTAAACAAGGAAACGATCAAGAATCAATATTCGTTTCCAAGGATTGATGATCTGTTTGATCATATGAAGGATGCAACAATGTTTTCCAAGATCAACTTCAGATCGACATATCATGAGTTATGGATCAAGGAGGATGATGTCCCTAAGACCACCTTTAAGATGAGGTTTGGACATTACAAGTTTACTGTTTTACTGTTTAGACTAACAAATGCCCCAGGGGTATTTATGAGTCTGATGAACGAGGTGTTCCACAAGTACTTGGACAAGTCCATCCAAGTATTCATTGATGATATTTTGATTTACTCTAGGATGATGGAGGAGAATGACAAGCACTTGTTCTTGCTACTACAGTGTCTGCGAGAGAACAATTGTATGGGAAACTGTCCAAGTACTCGTTTTATCAATCGAATATTCACTACTTAAGGCATGTCATCTCCGACAAGGGTATTTCTGTGGATCCAACAAAGGTTGAGGGTATTATGGAATGGCCTGCACTGACCAATGTCCTAGAAGTGTGTATCTTCATGGGATTAGAAGGATACTATCGACGGTTCGTCGAGGGATTTTTGAAGATAGCAAATCCGATCACGAAATTGCAGAAGAAGAACAAGAAATTTGTTTGGATCGAGAAATGGGCGGAAGAATTTTAGAGGCTCAAAGATTTGTTGACAACAACACCGATACTAAAGGTCCCTGACATGGACACAAACTTCTTGGTATGAACTAATGCATCCAAGGAAGGATTAGGCAGAGTGTTGATGCAAGACGGTCGAGTGATCACTTACATCACGAAGAAACTAAGAAGGCATGAGGAGAACTATGTGATGCAAGATCTGGAGTTGTTAGCCATTGTATATGCCTTGAATGTTTGGAGACACTACCTTGTTGGACGAAAAGTTGAACTAAAAATGCAGCACTGTGGACTTCAGTACATCTTTACACAAAGCGACCTGAACGCGTGACAACGACATTGGTCGAAATTGATTAGAGAATACGATTTCGATATTAATTACATAAAAGGAATAGTGAACTAAGTGGCATATGCATTGATTAAGATACCACACATCTTTTTGGTGTTTCCTCTCCAGAAAAATCTACGTGAAAAGATTCTAACTTTATAGCGCGACGATGACTGGTACAGAGAGGTAAAGGATTTTATCGGGCAAAAAAAATGATGGTAGCAAGGATTGAAGGATTTAAGTTTGATGAATATGGATTATTGAGGCTTAAAAATAGGATTTACATACCACTTAATGTTGAGTTGAGAAGTTTGATCCTAAACAAGGTTCATAGAGCAGTGTGCATGGCTCACCTGGGAGTCACGGAGATGAGGGTGGACCTTAATCCCTTATTCTTCTAGAAAGGAATGAAGGTAGACATAGTCAATTATGTGGCCATATGTGTAGAATGTCAGCAGATAAAGGCTCAAAATAGACATCCAATAGGATTACTACAACCTCATGTTATTCCGAAATCGAAATGGGAGGTCATTTCGATGGATTTCATTGTTGTATTTCCATTGATGACAAGGAGACACGACTCGATTTTTGTGGTAGTCGACACTCGGAAAAAGAGTGTTGATTTTATTCATGTCCATACAGTGTATTAGGCACCTGACATAGATAGAGTTTTCATCAGTGAGATTGTGAGGTTTCATGGCGTGCCTAAGAGGATTATATCTGATCGAGGATCGATGTTTACTAGACGATTTTGGACTAGTTTCCAAGAGGCATTGGGAACCAAACTTAACTTCAGTACTACGTATCACCTGAAGACTGACGGGAAGACCGAGAAAATAAACCAAATCTTGGAATACATGTTTCACATGTATGTGATGGACCAACATAAGAGTTGGGAATAATTCTTGCCACTGGTATAATTCACATATAGCAACAGTTACCAAAGCACTATTAATATGGCACCTTTCGAGTTTCTTTATGGGAGACCATGTCAGATACCTCTAAGAAGGGATCAAATTGAGGATAGGGTCCTAGTGGGACCAAAAGTGATCCAAGAAATGGAAGATCAAATAAAAAAAATAAGACAAAGGATCAAAGAAGCACAGGATCGAAAAATGATTTACGTCGATGCGCACCGTGTCGACTGTAGTTACGAAGTTGGTGATCGAGTCTTCTTGCGGGTAAAACCGCATAAGAGTTCGATCAAGTTTGGAAAGGGAGATAAAATATCTCCTAGGTTCATGGGTGATCTAAAAATGATAAAGGCTTGTATTCTTGAAAATATTTGCAAGTATTAATTCAAGTGTTCTTATGAAAATGGATGAATTTGCAAACACAATTTTTTATAGAAATTTCACCTTCAAGATGCATATAATAAGCAACAAATAATAGTGAACAGAAAACACATAACACAACAAATGATAAAGGAGTTCACCCCTCTCTTGGGCTACATCTCCTGGTCCAACTTCCAATGGATATTTTGTATTATTTTCTAAAAGTGCTAAAATATGTTCTTTACAATGCTCAAAATTCCAAATAGATGGCTCCAATGGTTTCAGGACGTCCAAAAACCCCTAGCTGAGCTTTTTCGGAACCTGATTTGGCCAAAAATTGAAGAAGATAGGATTCCTGGAAGTTCCCCTTCAAACTTGTTGTCTCTGAATCGCCAAAATGCACCTCTGCCTCCTCAACCTAGCCTTTGCGCTCATATTTATGCTAAAACCTAGCACCGGGTGCAACCGCAAAACTATGTGAACTATAGGACGGTTAGGGCACCTAGCTCCTAACTGCCAAACCGTTGGGCATGTGGCTTACCATATGACCGCACACACATACAAAAGGGGCCAAGGTTTAATACTATGGTAAAGCACCAAGTGGTAAAGCGTGCGTGCTCCAAATGCATTTTAAAAACACGCAGGGGTGGTGGTTATATGGTAACAAATATGTGACCGAGGGCCGGGGCTTAGCCCCGTCCCGGACTGCGCCCCAAATCAAAACATATACAATTCAAATACTATAAAACCCATTCATATGTTGAGAACCATTGGTGGGTGCACCGGTTGGGTGGCCCTTCCCAAATCTCTTCCCCTTGCCCGGAGGTCACGGGGTCAAGTCCTGCCAACTACACAAATTTTAAACCAATGCCCAGGTGACACGTGGTGGCCCTTGCTTGGGCCACGTGTCACCAATCCATTCGCCACCAAGATTCCATGTGTCCGATGCTAATTCGTCCACATAACTGCCAAATTTTTTCCAACTCAACTCTAGCATGTTAGTGTACGACACTGCCATGTCATCATACGACCCTGCCACGTCAGCATCTGTACAGACTATACAATCAACAATTTTTTTTTGCCTGTTTGACGATTTGAACAGAACGTGATATCTCACTCATCCGACGTCTGTTTGAACCCGAATGAGTTGCGTTGGGTTCGTGACGATGAGGCCTATGCACCCGTTTGATTTGAAGAGATTTTGAGAACTTTTAATTTTGAGCAAAATTTGATCCACTGGATCACACCTCCCCATTGGAAATCTTTTGGACCTCCAAAAGGATATTTTCAGTCTATCTGAAGATGAGAGTATAGTTCCCTCACATTTCCAACCTCAATCCACTTGGATTTGCTTGGATTTGTGCCTTTAGGACCAATTCGAAGATATTCCACATTTCCTCGTTTTGAAGTTCTCATTCTCCTGTCAATGATTGTGTCTTCATGCAGTTCAGTAAGATATTCTGGGGATAAATCATCTATGGAAGGAATTTGAACATGTTCTCCTTGATCATCAATCAAAGGAGGCTCATACAATTTCAAATTCTCAACATTAACAACTGCATAGATTTGCATATAAGGAGGTAAATTCAAATGGAAGGCATTGTTACCAATCTTGTCAAGAATATTGAAAGGACCATATCTAATTGGTTTCATTTTTTTACCTTCTCCTTTAAGCCTCTCCTTACTAATGTAAAGCCAAACTTCATCTCCAACTTGGAAACAGTGATCAACACGATGCTTGTCATGTATTTTCTTGTACTTGGCTTGACTGTTTTCAATCTGCTCTTGTACCATTTGATGTATCGACTGAATTTGTCCAATGAAATTTTCTTCCCTATCAATTTCATATTGACCATCAATAGCAATATCCTTCCCAAAGATAAAATCTAAATGAGATTTGGGAAAATAGCCAAAACATGCTTCAAATGGCGATGTTTGAGTTGAAGAGTGCTTAGCTCGATTGTAAGCATGCTAAATGTAGTGTAAATGCTCATCCCAAAGTTTAGGATGCTTGCTGCAATAGCCACAAAGAAGATGCACCACTGTTCTCTTAACCACTTATGTTTGACCATCGGTTTGTGGATGAAAATATATGCTCTTTTTTAGTTTGGAGTCCATGAGTGCCCATAAACTCGACCAAAAGCTCCCAATAAATTGAGAATCTCGATCAGAAATAATGAATTTAGGCAATCCAAAATGTACCCAAACATGATGAAAGATCATTTGTGTCATTTTCTCAGCTGTAACCTGCTTCTTACAAGGCATCAAAATACACATTTTGCTAAATTGATCAACCACAACATAAAGATAATCATGATTTCTTTTAGACATAGGTAGACCTCCTACAAAGTGCATAGAAATACTTTCCCAAGGACGAGAAGGAACCGGAAGTGGAGTATACAAACCCAAATTTTTGTTTCTAGGTTTTCTTGTGGCACATAATGAACAGCCTCGAACATATCTTGAAACACTTTCATTCATTTTAGGCCAATAGCAGTACCTTTGCAAATTAGCCATCGTCTTGCCTACACCAAAGTGACCAGCAATAAGAGAGGAATGACCTTCTCTTACTATGTTGATTCTTTCACCCTGTGGAATACATAGCTTGCCAATATGATACAAAGATTATCATGCACATGGTAATCCAATTCCTCAACATGGTTAGAATGACACAAAGTTGCATATACTTCTTTAAAATCAACATCTAAAGTGTATTGCTCAACATAGCTCTGATGCATGATAGGACTATGCTTAAGAATAACTGAAGCACTAATAATAGGCCTTGAAAGAATATCAACAACTTTGTTATAAATGCCCTTATTATACCTTATGACCAAGTGGAATTTGTGTAGAAAACCCATCCATCTGAAGTGCCTTGCTTGTTGTAGCTTTGTTTGTGATTGTAAGTATTGCAGTGGTTGATGATCTGTGTAGACAATGGTTTCTTTCCCCAACAAATAATGCTTCCATTTTTTCACACTTTGCACCAATGCATACAACTCCTTATCATAATTAGGATAGTTAATCACGACACCATTAAAAGTTTCAAAATGAAAACAAATGGGCTTACCATGTTGTAACAAGACTGCTCCCATTGCATAATTGCTTGCATCAGTTTGGATTTCAAAAGGTTGCCTCAAATTCGGAAGTGCAAGAACTGGGGCTGAACTGATATTCTCCTTCAAAGTATCAAAAGCCTTTTGTTGCTTGCCTCCCCATTGAAAAACTTGCTTGACACTTGTCACTGCATGTAATGGAGCTGCAATAGAAAAAAAGTTAGCAATAAACTTTCTCCAATATTGGGCTGCTCCCAAAAAACTTCTTACCTCAGTCACATTTTTGGGCTTGGGCCATTCCAATATGACTTTGATATTGGAGGGATCAATTTTCAATTTTCCTCCACCAACAATATGCCCCAAATAGATAGGTGAAATTTTTCCAAACTGACATTTGGACATCTTCAAAAACAACTTTTCTTTTCTCAAAACTTATAAAACTTGCTTTACATGCTTAACATGCTCTTCACGAGATTTGCTAAAAATCAGAATGTCATCCAAGTAGACAATAACACAATCATCAAGAAAAGACCTTAATACATCATTCATAACTCTCATGAAAGTAGTAGGTGCATTGCAAAGTCCAAAAGGCATTACAATCCACTCAAACAAACCTTGCTTTGTTTTGAAATATGTCTTCCATGTGTCTCCTTCGGAAATCTTAATCTGATGATATCCACTTCTCAAATCCAACTTAGTAAAATACTTATCATCTTTCAATTGATCAAGAAAATCATCAATTCTAGGAAGAGGATAGTGATTCTATATCGTAATCTTGTTCAAGGCCTTGAAATCCACACACATACGCCATGTACCATATTTCTTTGGCACTAACACAATTGGATATCCACATGGCGATGTGCTTGGCATGATGACCCCTTTGTCAAGCAACTCTTGGATTTGTTTTTTGATTTCAACATTCTCCATTACTAACATCCCATACATACCAATGTTTGGAAGAGGACAATCTTGCTGCAATTGTATTTCATGTTGGATACCCCTTCTTGGAGGTAATCCCTTTGGTTCCTAAAACATCTCATCATATTGATTAACAACCTCATATAGATCATATTTCAACTTTGCATCACAACCTTGGAAAACTTCATTTTCAATATCATCTTTGGGTTTAATCATCAAGAGAACAAAATTCTTGCTAGAATTGACTAATCTTTTCATTTGTCCTGCATTTACAAATGTCAAATTCATCTTCTTTGTATGGGCTCTAACAATGTACTCAACTTATTTTTTAAACAAGTGATACTTATTCTCGTGACGATGAAAAATGGTTTTTCTATCATATAAATATGGGCTTCCCAACACAATACCATAGATATCCAAAGGAATAACATCAATCTCTACCTCATCTATAAAATTTGCAGTGATGAAAAACCTAAGTTTACACCTTCTTGTCACCTACAATTTAGCATTATCACATATCCAACCAAGAGGGTATGGTTTAGGATGTGGAATTGTTTCCAATTTTAATTTCTTGACAGTGTCCTCAGATATAATGTTGTCTTGAGATACAGTATCAAAAAGAGTATCTATCTTGGTATGCTTTCAAACAACCCTTATGTGAAAAAGTTCAATTCTTTCATTTTCTTGTCGAGTTTCATTGAGATTATTGTTACTTGAAGAACTAGTACTTGCAATAGAACGCTTACCTTGAAAACCCATGGTTGTAATATTTGTTTCATCACCCGAATCATAACCCAAATCATGTTGTATGGTTGCAGCAGTCATTGACTTCCCTTTGTTGCCAAACTTTTTGGGTCTTCTTTCAAGATGAAGTTTCCAATAATGGTCTTCATCATGGTCATCTTTTGAACAATGTTTGCATGTAAATTTTTCTCCCTCTTTATTAACAACAACATTCTTCCTTCCATCGCCCTTGAACTTCTTCTTTCCTTTGTCTCCATGACTGAAAGGCTTCTTGTTACCCTCATGAGTTTCCTTCCTTCCTCTGGCTTCCAAATGAGTTGCCTAAACACAAACTTCATCTAGATTTGAAGGGTTAAACATGAGTATTGTATGTCTCAAGTAACTATGTAAAGCTCCAATGTATTTGAGTAAAGTTTCTTGAGAAGAAAAATCTACTCCCAAAACTAAAGCTCTTCTACTAAATTCTTGAGTAAAGCTTTGCACATTTTGTCCTTTAGCTTGTCTAAAATTTTGCCAATCCATAGTAGCTTTTTGCATATATGCTAATGGGTAAAATTGTTTTTTATTTACAACAATAAAATCATTCCAAGAGGCTAAAATTTTACCATGTTTCTTCATGTCCTCTTGAGTCTTGGCTTCCCACCAAATGAGTGTTGCACTATCCAATCTTAAAGAAGCAAGTTGAAACTTAGTTTCATCATCTTGAATATTTTGTATCCTACAATGCACCTCAATCTGACGAATCCAATTATCTAATTTATCAGCATTTACCTCTCCATTGTACATTGGCAATTCAAATTTAATATCAATATTTATCAAAGGAATTTGTGGAGGAGTTTTACTATGTCTCTTTGGAGAATTTGGAAGAGGTTTTGAACTGGTAGATGAAGAGGAAGATGGAGGTGAGGGTGGTGGAGAAGCACCATTCCCTCCATTTCCATTTGGAGTTTTATCACCACTGTCTCCCTTGTGCTTTCAAGGGTTGGAGCCTTCACCTTGCAACCTTGTATTCCTTTCTTCCATCAAGACTTTCATCATTTCTCTCATTTCCATGAAATCCTTTCTGAGATATTCATCTTCTATAGGAATATGTTCATGACTCTCTCCATGAGCCATACTTGGTGAATGCAAGTGCATTGCAAAGTCCAAAAGGCATTACCATCCACTCAAACAAACATTGTTTTTTTCCGAAAGATGTCTTCCATGTGTCTCCTTTAGCAATCCTAATTTGATGATATCCACTTCTGAAATCCAAGTTAGTAAAATACTTAGCATCTTTCAATTGATCAAGAAAATCATCAATTCTAGGAAGAGGATGGCGATTCTTTACCGTAATATTGTTCAAGGCCCTGAAATCCACACACATATGCCATGTACCATCTTTATTTTGCACTAAAACAATTGGATATCCACATGGCAATGTGCTTGGCATGATGACCCCTTTGTCAAGCAACTCTTGGATTTGTTTTTTGATTTCAGCATTCTCCATTACTGACATTTTGTACATACCAATGTTTGGAAGAGGACAATCTTTTTGCAATTGTATTTCATGTTGGATACCCCTTCTTGGAGGTAATCCCTTTGGTTCCTAAAACATCTCATCATATTGATTAACAACCTCATATAGATCAGATTTCAACTTTGCATCACAACCTTGGAAAACTTCATTTTCAGTATTATCTTTGGGTTTAATCATCAAGAGAACAAAATTCTTGCTAGCATTGACTAATCTCTTTGTTTGTCCCGCATTTACAAGTGACAAATTCATTTTCTTTGTATGGGCTCTAACAATGTACTCAACTCCATTTTTAAAGAATTGATACTTATTCTCATGATGATGAAAAATGGTTTTTCTATCATATAAACATGGGCTTCTCAACACAATACCACAGATATCCAAAGGAATAACATAAAGCTCTACCTCATCTATAAAATTTGAAGTGATGAAAAACCTAAGTTTACACCTTCTTGTCACCTGCAATTTAGCATTATCACATATCCAACCAAGAGGGTATGGTTTAGGATGTGGAATTATTTCCAATTTTAATTTCTTGACAGTGTCCTCAGATATAAGGTTGTCTTGAGATACAGTATCAAAAAGAGTATCTATCTTGGTATGCTTTGAAACAAACCTTATGTGAAAAAGTTATATTCTTTCTTTTTCTTGTCGAGTTTCATTGAGATTATTTTTACTTGAAGAACTAGTACTTGCAATAGAACCCTTACCTTGAAAACCCATGGTTGTAATCTTTGTTTCATCACCCGAATCATAACCCAAATCATGTTGTATGGTTGCAGCAGTCTTTGACTTCCCTTTTTTGCCAAACTTTTTGGGTCTTCTTTCAGGATGAAGTTTCCAACAATGGTCTTCATCATGGTCATCTTTTGAACAATGTTTGCATGTAAATTTTTCTCCCTCTTTATTAACAATAACATTCTTCCTTCCATCGCCGTTGAACTTCCTCTTTCCTTTTTCTCCATCACTGAAAGGCTTCTTGTTACCCTCATGAGTTTCATTCCTTCCTCTGGCTTCCACATGAGTTTCCTAAACACAAACGTCATCTAGATTTGAAGGGTTAAACATGAGTATTGCATGTCTCAAGTAACTATGTAAAGCTCCAATGTATTTGAGTAAATTTTCTTGAGAAGAAAAATCTACTCCCAAAACTAAAGCTCTTCTCCTAAATTCTTGAGTAAAGCTTTGCACATTTTGTCCTTTAGCTTGTCTAAAATTTTGCCAATCCATAGTAGCTTTTTGCATATATGTTAATGGGTAAAATTGTTTTTTAATTACAACAATAAAATAATTCCAAGAGGTTAAAATTTTACCATGTTTATTCATGTCCTCTTGAGTCTTGGCTTCCCACCAAATGAGTGTTGCACTATCCAATCTTAAAGAAGCAAGTTGAAACTTAGTTTCATCATCTTGAATATTTTGTATCCTACAATACACCTCAATCTGACAAATCCAATTATCTAATTTCTCAGCATTTACCTCTCCATTGTACATTGGCAATTCCAATTTAATATCAGTCTTTAACAAAGGAATTTGTGGAGGAGTTTTACCATGTTTCTTTGGAGAATTTGGAAGAGGTTGTGAACCAGTAGAAGAAGAGGAAGATGGAGGTGAGGTTGGTGGAGAAGCGCCATGCCCTCCATTTCTCGCACCATGCCCTCCATTTCCATTTGGAGTTTTATCACCACTGTCTCCCTTGTGCTTTGAAGGGTTGGAGCCTTCACCTTGCAACCTTGTATTCCTTTCTTCCATCAAGACTTTCATCATTTCTCTCATTTCTATGAAATCCTTTCTGAGATCTTCATCGTCTGTAGGAATATGTTCATGACTCTCTCCATGAGCCATACTTGGTGAATGCAGGTGCATTGCAAAGTCCAAAAGGCATTACCATCCACTCAAACAAACCTTGCTTTTTTTTGAAAGATATCTCCCATGTGTCTCCTTCGGCAATCCTCATCTGATGATATCCACTTCTGAAATCCAACTTAGTAAAATACTTAGCATCTTTCAATTGATCAAGAAAATCATCAATTCTAGGAAGAGGATAGTGATTCTTTACTGTAGTCTTGTTCAAGGCCCTGAAATCCACACACATACGCCATGTACCATTTTTCTTTGGCACTAACACAATTGGAGATCCACATGGCAATGTGCTTGGCATGATGACCCCTTTGTCAAGAAACTCTTGGATTTGTTTTTTGATTTCAGGATTCTCCATTACTGACATTCTATACATACCAATGTTTGGAAGAGGACAATCTTTCTGCAATTGTATTTCATGTTGGATACCCCTTCTTGGAGATAATCCCTTTGGTTCCTGAAACATCTCATCATATTGATTAACAACCTCATATAGATCATATTTCAACTTTGCATCACAACCTTGGAAAACTTCATTTTCAATATTATCTTTGGGTTTAATCATCAAGAGAACAAAATTCTTTCTAGCATTGACTAATCTCTTCATTTGTCCTGCATTTACAAGTGACAAATTCATCTTCTTTGTATGGGCTCTAACAATGTACTCAACTCCATTTTTAAACAAGTGATACTAATTCTCATGACGATGAAAAATGGTTTTTCTATGATATAAATATGGGCTTCCCAACACAATACCACAGATATCCAAAGGAATAAAATCAAGCTCTACCTCATCTATAAAATTTTCAGTGATGAAAAACCTAAGTTTACACCTTCTTGTCACCTGCAATTTAGCATTATCACATATCCAACCAATAGGGTATGGTTTAGGATGTGGAATTGTTTCCAATTTTAATTTCTTGACAGTGTCCTCATAAATAAGGTTGGCTTGAGATCCAGTATCAAAAAGAATATCTATCTTGGTATGCTTTGAAGCAACCCTTATGTGAAAAAGTTGTATTCTTTCTTTTTCTTCTCGAGTTTCATTGAGATTACTGTTACTTGAAGAACTAGTACTTGCAATAGAACCCTTACCTTGAAAACCCATGGGTGTAATCTTTGTTTCATCACCCGAATCATAACCCAAATCATGTTGTATGGTTGCAACAGTCTTTGACTTCCCTTTGTTGCCAAAATTTTTGGGTCTTCTTTCAGGATGAAGTTTCCAACAATGGTCTTCATCATGGTCATCTTTTGAACAATGTTTGCATGTAAATTTTTCTCCCTCTTTATTAACAACAACATTCTTCCTTCCATTTTCCTTGAACTTTCTCTTTCCTTTGTCTCCATGACTGAAAGACTTCTTGTTACCCTCATGAGCTTCATTCATTCCTCTGGCTTCCAAATGAGTTGCCTAAACACAAACTTCATCTAGATTTGAAGGGTTAAACATGAGTATTGTATGTCTCAAGTAACTATGTAAAGCTCCAATGTATTTGAGTAAAGTTTCTTGAGAAGAAAAATCTACTCCCAAAACTAAATCTCTTCTCCTAAATTCTTGAGTAAAGCTTTGCACATTTTGTCCTTTATCTTGTCTAAAATCTTGCCAATCCATAGTAGCTTTTTGCATATATGCTAATGGGTAAAATTGTTTTTTAATTACAACAATAAAATCATTCCAAGAGGTTAAAATTTTACCATGTTTCTTCATGTCCTCTTGAGTCTTGGCCTCCTACCAAATGAGTGTTGCACTATCCAATCTTAAAGAACCAAGTTGAAACTTAGTTTCATCATCTTGAATATTTTGTATCCTACAATACACCTCAATCTGACGAATCCAATTATCTGATTTCTCAGCATTTACCTCTCCATTGTACATTGGCAATTCAAATTTAATATCAATATTTAACAAAGGAATTTGTGGAGGAGTTTTACCATGTTTCTTTGGAGAATTTGGAAGAGGTTGTGAACTGGTAGAGGAAGAGGAAGATGGAGGTGAGGGTGGTGGAGAAGCACCCTTCCGTCCATTTCCATTTGGAGTTTTATCACCACTGTCTCCCTTGTGCTTTGAAGGGTTGGAGCCTTCACCTTGCAACCTTGTATTCATTTCTTCCATCAAGACTTTCATCATTTCTCTCATTTCCATGAAATCCTTTCTGAGATCTTCTTATTCTGTAGGAATACGTTCATGACTCTCTCAATGAGACATGGTGAATGCCTCTTTGAAGCTTGAGGTGATGACATAATCTTTCTTCTTGAAGGATGAGAACTTGGCTCTACAAGTTGACCTTCAACTCTTGTGAGTTTCAACCTTCTGAGTGTCAGAAAACAAAACACTTGCAAATAATCAAGCCTTCAAAAACCTAAGCTCTGATACCAACTTGATCTGAAAATTATAAAGGCTTGTATTCTTGAAAATATTTGCAAGTTTTAATTCAAGTGTTCTTATGCAAATGGATCAATTTGGAAACACAATTTTGTATATAAATTACACATCCAAGATGCATATAATAAGAAGGAAATAACAGTGAACAGAAAACACATAACACAACAAATGATAAAGGAGTTCACCCCTCTCTTGGGCTACATCTCCTGGTCCAACTTCCAATGGATATTTTGTATTATTTGCTCAAAGTGCTAAAATATGTGCTTTACAATGCTCAAAATTCCAAATAGATGGCTCTGGTGGCTTCAGGACGTCCAAAACCCCTAGCTGGGCTTTTTCGGTACCTGATTTCTCCAAAAATTGAAGAAGATAGGCTTCCTGGAAGTTCCCTTTCAAACTTGTTGTCTCTGGATCGCCAAAATGCACCTCTGCCTCCTCAACCTAGCCTCTGTGCTCATATTTGTGCTAAAACCTAGCACCGGGTGCAACCGCAAAATTGTGAGAACTGTAGGACGGTTAGGGTGCCTAGCCCTTAACCACCAAACCATTGGGCATGTGGTTTACCATATGACCGCACGTACATACAAAAGGGGACAAGGTTTAATACTATGGTAAAGCACCAAGTGGAAAAGCGCGCGGGATCCGAATTCATTTTAAAAATGTGTACGGGTGGTGTTTATATGGTAACAAATATGTGACCAGGGGCTGGGGCTAAGCCCCAGCCCAGACCGCACCCCAAATCAAAACATATACAATTCAAATAATTTAAAACCCATTCATATGTTAAGAACCATTGGTGGGCACGCTGTTTGGGCGGCCCTTCCCAAAGATCTTCCCCTTGCCCAAAGGTCGTAGGGTCGAGTCCTGCTGACTACAGAAATTTTAAACCAATGCCCAGGTGACACGTGGTGGCCCTTGCTTGGGCCATGTGTCACCAATCCATTTTTAACCAAGATGCCATGTGTCTGATGTTGATTCGTCCACATAACTACCAACTGTCTGCCAACTCAGCTCTACCACATCAGTGTATGACACTGTCACATCATTGTATGACCCTGCCATGTCAACACCCGTACAGATTGTATGGACTGTACAGTCAACAAATTTTTTTCCCTGTTTGACGATTTGAACAAAATGTGATATCTCACTCATCCGATGTCCATTTGAACCCGAACAAGTTGTGTTGGGTTCGTGAGGATGAGGCCTATGCACCCGTTCGACTTGAAGCGATTCTGAGCACTTTGATTTTTGAGCAAAATTTGATCCCCTAGATCAATGGGACCTTTCGAGATTATGGAGAGGAAGGGGACCGTGGCCTATCGACTAGCCTTGCCTGATTCTTTGAGGCATATGCACAATCTTTTTCATGTATCTATTTTGAGACATTATATTAGTGATCCTACACATGTTATTGACATGAGTTCCTTGCAAGTATCAAACAAGGGGGACCTCATGGCTGTGATGATCCACATCTTGGATCATCACATTCGACATCTACGGGGTCGAACAGTGGATCTGGTCAAGGTCCATTGGGACAACTATAGTCCTCACTCAGTGACCTGGGAGGACGCATATGATATGCACCAACACTTTCCTTTTTTCTATCATAGATAGACTTATGATACTGTGATAAACATTACTTCGGCACTTATATACTGTGAAACTTCAGGAAGAAGTCTAGACCAATAGGGGGCGTACGTAACATCCCACTCTTTCTCGCACTCAGAAAACTTATTCTTTCAGGACACTTGCTTGCAAGTGATCCGAATTATTATACTATTGGGCCTCTAATTATGATTATGAGGAATTATGGATATGATGACATGCTATTTTGTTGTTTTGACATAGATAGGTGCTATTGAATGGGTTCTCCTAAGTGTGCAGGATTGTGGACCTCGAGGAAGGAAAGGTATCAATGAAACCCCTTGGACTCTAGATCGAGTTAGGGAGTGAACTATTGGGTTTTTATTATTGTTGATATGACATATGCACATATGATTAGATGTTATGATGATTGATTTTATTTCTGACATGATTCATTGATGATGCAGGCTGACGATATCTTGTCGACCATACTCACAAGTGGAGTAGAGGGTTCATGCACGTCAACCAAAGACACTAAGGGAGAGGTGTGGACAATACCCCTACCATAAACTACTTGTACTCGCTCCCTGGCTTGAACTGTAGGTTAACGATTACCTAGTTCGAGAAGGCCCACGATGACATGAGGGAAGACTGTGATAGTATTCCTTAGAGGCCCTTAGTCTCCCACAAGATCACCTAGCGGAGTATTGACTCCAGGGGTTTTGATGTCTACCAAGTCAGTCAAGAGGTGAGTGGCACCCTTGGAGCACCTAGTAATTCCTGAAGGGCATGCCACACAAGAAAAATGGAAAGAGGTGAGTGGCACCCTTGGAGCACGTAGTGCATCCTAAAGGGCACGTCACAAAAGATAAACAGTATGAGGCTTGTGGAACCCTTGGAGAACCTAGTGCATCCTAAAGGGCATGTGGCATTGTTAACTAATAAGTGAATAAACCCAAATGGCCTTATAACAATGATGTGATAAGAAAGATTTAAAAACAATATCCCTAATAAAAATGTCGCCCAGCCTAGGAAAATAAAATCTAGGTCTAAGTGATACTTGTGGTAAAAAAAAAAATTAATAGTAATAATAATCATTAAACATGTGACAAGAAGGGGGTAAGAAATTAAATTAATTTATTAAAATCAAATTACTTTGGGGGATTAAATTTTCAAAAAGGGGAAATGATTGTTTGTTGCGTATGCTAATTAAAATTTATTAATTAAAAAGAAGAAGGGGAAAAAGGTAATTTCTACACTTGCTAATTTGAGTTTTAGATAAAAAGGAAAAAGAGGGAAACTTAAAATATTTAGGAAACTAAGGGTAAAAGGAGGAAACATAAAGAAAAAGGGAAACATAAGGAAAAAGAAGAATGACTAACTTAGGAAGGAATCTTGACTTTAAGAACTTTCTAAATTGAACTCGTCTAGGAGTTTAGTAAGGGTGTAAATCATTAAAATGTGTAAGGGAATATGGGGACACCTAAGAGAGATTCTAGGAATGCTTTTAGGTGGGTGAGGTAAATAGGATTAATTAAATAATTAATGAAATTAATTTCTGGTGCAACTAAGGGGATGAGTGACATGTGTATGGGGGAGGTTTTTTTGAATTAAATTATTGAAAAATAAATTAAATGGGAGTTTGGGAAAGAAATCATTTAGAAACTCTATATAAATGAGGGAGGAGGAGGAGTATGGATCTCTTCATTTAAGCGTAATGTTACGTTGCATAATATTTGACTTGATTGACTTATCTTGTGGGAATTGGGATACTCGGCTCATGGATGAGTGGTAACTCAACTTTGCGAGCTGAGATGGGAGCTATTTTTTCTTTGGTTTAATATGCGTGGCCAGTTTGTGGCTCCGAGAGCTAAGGGGAAAGAAGAGTGCCTCTAGCGTTGGCTGGAAGCTACCGGTGAAGTCACAACGGTCGACAAGAGGGAGCGAGACGAGGTGCATCGAACAACGACTCAGAGTTGTCACCTTGGGCTACAATACACATGCTTTTATTTTGAATGGTGGATTAATATTGATCTTGTACTTTCATTTATGTACTTTTAATTTTGTAAAGAAAGTGTTTTACTTAGCATTTTTAATTGAGAGCTTAAATTCACCATAGCTTTATGCTCGCTTCTTTGAATTGATTCCCTTGGCAATTGATCCTAGACTGCTATGATTGTTCTGTCTATTTTAATGATTATTATGAAGAGGTTCTGCTTTATCTTTCTTCCTCATCCCTTGATCATCAGTCCACGTCTGAGAAGTCGGTCAGGATCTGGGTCGATGGTCATCACTTCGGTGTTAATAGACCTATAGATCTTAATTCCTTGCTTTTCTTGTGTGTGGATGAACGAAGGATAGTGTCGCCCA
Organism: Picea engelmannii; assembly: GCA_009831015.1. NCBI lineage: Eukaryota > Viridiplantae > Streptophyta > Pinopsida > Pinales > Pinaceae > Picea > Picea engelmannii. The sequence goes on from ML790483.1 coordinate 233,541, forward strand.
GCTGTCTACCCTTGTTGATTGTTCTTGGTCGAGTGATTGTCTTACACCTTGTTGCGATTGATTACCTCTGCGATTGCTTTTCCCTTCCCGCAACAAACTGCTTATGATCCTCTACATTTGATATCTACGTTTTTAATACCCTTCCTGAAAATTATATAAGACTGTGTTTTTAATGCATTTCCTAGTGAAGTAACTCTGTGTTTTTAATACCCTTCCTGACAATTTACATCTGCGTTTTTAATGCATTTCTTGGGGAAGTAACTTTGCATTTTTAATACCTTTCCTGGCAATTTAATTCAGTGTTGGATACATTTCCTGGCGAATTTACTATGTGGTTTTTTTTTATACATCTGGTCTACCATTTAACTATGTGATTTATTACTTTTGATGACGAATATTTACTCTACCTTTGGCCACACTAGATTGTGTTTTATTTCTTTTATTACTTCGTGTTTTAAATAGATTAACCGACCACATATTATTTACTCAAATACCTGGATTTCTTGGAATTGAATTTCATATAGATACAGTCTAATTATACATAGACAACAAAATTAATGGAGTGATAGAGATTTGAAGTTGCATTTACTATGAAAATGGTGGCATGGCTATGGTGCGTATGGTATCTTTTTAGGTGTGCCATTGGTGCATTTCTACTGTGTGAGTGGGGAAAAAATTAATATGTAGAGGGTATCGTTATTATGTGCAAATGGTGGAGTGTCCTTATGCTGCGAATTTGTGTTTATTGCCTTAGACGCCTTGGTGTTGCGTTTGATGGATTTTCTCCATCTTTTTGTACTACTTATTGGCCAACCAAATTGTGGTCTGAATGCAACATTTTGGTAGAAATTTACCAACGATTATCTATTTGATCCCTTGCACACCGAACTCACTCATTTTTCACGACGATTTCATTTTTGAGACTGCTATTCCATCTTGTTTTCATAGCGATTCATTTTTAACATAATAGAGATAGCATTTTTATTCTTGCGTTTTTTTTAATATTATGGATAGCGGATAGCCATGCCCATAAATTTTATTATTGTACAAAGATTTCATCGTTGAATTAGAATTTAGTATGGACAAAAATATGGATTGTATCACAACGTTGAATATTTATGGAGGACTGTGGTTTAATCTTTGATGAGTGCAAGATCTGTCGTATGGGTGTATTATTTAGCATTTAGTTATGTAATAAATAATCACTATGTTTTGACGATGAGTTTACTTTGTAGCTAACAACATTAAGTTGTGGATGACTTAGCCTTTCTTGACAATGATTTACCACAAGGGTTTTAACTCAACAACATTTTATTTACAATGAGATTGTTATGAGTAACAGTCAGCAGGTGTCCTGTGATAATAGATCGCAAATTTTTAGACAGAGCCTCCTTTTCAATGCTAGGAAACATGCTTTTAGGCTACGTTCTCATCCAAGATATCATCTAGACAATGATAATTTTGGACATTGTGATTATTGATATCAATGTGCAGGACAACGTGTTTATTGATATGTTTTCGCTTGGGAAATTCAATATATTGATATTGACATATTGGGCAACGTTTATATATTGACGACAACCACTTATATAAATTAGACAACAAATCACATTACGATCGTCAACAGATTATATTTATGATGGACAACATGTTGTAATTAATATTGTTAATAGTTTACTGTTAATAACATTATATATATTGATGTTGTTAATATAATTAGGTACTGTCAAATTGTTAAATTAGATTTGTATTTATTGATTAACTAGGACTTGTCAATTTAGAAAACAATTTGATTATTTATAAGTAGCATAGATCGGTAGTCACTTGATCTAACGGTTAGTGGGTATTTGTTAATCAACGTTTCTTGATGTTGTTCAGTGCCTAACTCAGTTCACCTTATGATAACATTTATGACCATAGTATCTTGGTAACAGTTCACCCTTCCCACTTAGACATCTTGCTTATTAGTTAATGGTTGGGTTGTTGGAGGAGTCAGGTATTAGCATGCGCATTTCCTTTGAATTTCGTCATCTTGCGTCTTGTCAACCTGTTGCTTTGGGTGTGGGTGTAGTCTTCTTGTCAATATTTTGGCTCCTAGCACGTTGGATTTATCTTGAGTCCTTGGTCCAGATAGGTTATGTTGCACCAGGGTTATTGTCACACCTATCACCAAGGGATGACATGATTCCTGATGAGGGGATCATGGCACACCCTATTGGATAGAGGTAAATGATAACTTGTTCGGAGTCTTGTGTCCTGTTGTGGGTGTTGCTTGATCCTTGTAAGTTTGTTGTGGGCGCTTGGGTTTTAATGCCTTCATGCATTTGGTTTTTCATGCCATAGAGGTTCTAATGACTAGTCGTCGAGACCATTGTGTCGGGATTGTGGATGTTGTTCTTATCTTGTAAGCGTCATCGTGTTGTACGTCCGGCGGGGAGTCATTCCTATCTTTGATTTACGCATGTTTCACTGAGATGAACATTGTTCTTGTGCATTGAGTCATTGTTTTCTATGGTCTGATCTGCATGCATGTGTTCATTGTCACGTTGTGTGGTTCAACTATTTTTCATCGTTTCCTTCTTGCCTAATAAACAAAAAACAAAAATTGCACTTTATTCTTCACTTGTAGTTGTAAACATGGGGTCGTTACATTGCTGAATAGGTCTAAACTACTGTTGTTTCAGACGACATTGTTGCTGATGTGGTGGTCCTCCATAGGGAGTCCTCTATTGAGGAGTCGTGAACCTGGTTCCTCTAGATGTATCTCGATACCTCTATTTATGTCTCCCTAGTGTCTAATGATTCTGCGCTCCTAAGGTTGTCTGTCAATTCGGTCTTGTAGGAGTCCTTCCCTAAACCTCATTGGTCAACTCTTCCTCAGCTATGATGGCCTTCTGAACTAGGAGCATCTTCCACCATAGAGGAGTGCACCCCTTTAGCTGAAAGACTACCATGTGGACCTTCATGTTGGAGGTATAGTCTTGACGAGTTTAAATCACATCACCATGTTCTGCAACCATGCATTGACATTTGAGTCATCTGTGGCACCCATGAAGTCAGGAAACTTCACCTTCTCGAGTTCTATTTGCATGCTACAACTGCCATATGGGGCACATTGTGAACCCTCATTGTGTACAGGCGCTCTCGCCTCATCTCTATCTAATCGGTTAATCAATGCCTCTGACATCCTCTGTAAGGACCTCATCAAACCAACCACATATCCCACAACAACCTGCTCCTTCCCAATGACTTTTTCTTCTCCTTGGGGGTTAGACCCCTCTGGCATGGAGGCTACTAGAGGCGTCGAACCTCCTCCCCTAGAAAAGCATTGTCTACCTCCATGACATCCTCTAACCATGATTACCTACATGGAACAATTTCAAATTTAATTGGCGATACATTATTAATTAAGTTTTTAATACAGTGGAAGGCATAATGATCCCAAGTCGCAGGGTTGAAATCGCTCTGATACCACATGTAATTGACCCTTCGTTACGACAACTAATAGAGATGTACAATAGGTAAAAACTTTGTTTTTATTCACATTAGGATATTAATATCATCACAACATAATTAATAGCATCGTAAGTGATACATCATCATAACTAATAATGACACATAATCATTGCACTAACATAATTAATAGTGACACATGATCAACACATCATCATAATAAACATCGACACAAATCAATGCATCGTCATAATTAATTGATGCACATAATCAACACATCATCATAATAAACAAGGACACAAACCAACACATCACGATCAACTGAAGAAAAATACTAATAATTTATTAACCATGTCACTGAATATTAAAATAACTACCCACCCAACCTACCTTGCATGGTTAGGTTAGGACCTCCAAGACACATAAGTAATTCTTAAGTCTAGGGTTCAACCAATTTATTTTGACCACTTAAGGTCTCAGGACTATCGAATGTTCTGAGAAACAAGGAGGTATCTAAATCCCATAGCCCAACATAGCTGCAATCCCAACAAGATCATCAAACTTCACCTAATAATCAATTATTCGTGGTGCAACATGATATTCTATCACACTTAAAAATATTTAAGCAATAATGGATGTGAATGAGTAAGAGTTGTGAAATCCCCCCTTCTCTCCTCGATGTTGCGTGACCTCCCAGTCAAGGATCTTTAACTACTCGAGATGGATTATCTCCTTCAGAGATTGTTGGCCCCAAATTGAATCAACACATGCCCTTTTGTCCCCTTAGGCACATGTCATATGGTACCCACAGACCCTTTTTTCTTATCACTTCTGATATTTTAAATTTCGGGTGCTAACTCCTTTCTGATGGCCCTTCTCCACATGCAACCTCAGGCTATGACCTAGGGCTTAAGCTCCTTAGTACTTCGTAACTTTGGGCTTCAAAGTTTTTAGCAACAACTGCACCCTTTTCACTCGAACCCCAAATCGGTGAGTTGATCCAACATGATCTATGACCCATGCTTATCCAACAACTGATGACTGTGATTCACTTCATAACTTCGACGTTCAGTGTATTTGTAGTCTCCATAGCCTTTTTCTCTTGAAGTACTCCATCACTGAAATGATAGATCGGATGCCACGTGTTCGCACGATCAACAACTTGTATTTTCTTCACACTTCGCGACTTCATGAGAATTGTTATCTTCTTGGTGAAAATTCTCTGAATTTATTCTTCTTGAACCTTTCTTATCTGTCACCACGTATCCGCCTTCCAGATAATGGCTAGGATCTCTTCACGGCTTCAGACTTCAAATATTTTCACCCTTCTACACTCTAAATCATCTAAATCGTGAACTTCCTAAGCAACGCACGACTAACTACGACGCAACTCTCCCATATATAACGGTCTGGACCAATCACACTTCCTCCTAAAGGGATATTTATAGTTACTTTGAAGAACCTTCAAGGACTCCTCCCTTTTGAATATTTCTCCCTCTGATTTTTTTGAACATGTCTTTCCTTTGGACCTTTAACTCTTAAGAGGGTTTTCTTCGACACTTAGTCGTATTTTGGATCTGTGCATTCCTTGTAGAAGATATTCACCCACACTTATCTGAGATATTTCTCAAGCTACTCCTCCTGAGATTTTGAGTCAAAGACTTTGTCGACGCAAACCTTAAAGATAATATGAACACTTTGCATACAAATTACATGGTATCTCTCATGATCTCTAAGTCAAACAAGACTCTGTCAACACACTCCTTACAGACAATACAAACTCCTTGCGTAAGCTTGTGGAAGAGAAATAATTGAAACTTATCTAATGTTTCATGGATTCATACATTCAACAGGGTAACTCATGCATTTATTAGTGTAATTCACACATGCATGAAAACAAAAAATAATAGAGAACAAAATTTAAACAGAAAGCCTACCATTCACTCAGATAGACAAGTAATAATGACACATGCATTTTCGATCAATATTTCTCTTCTATATTCATTCAAATCTACATGAGTTATATCCACATTCAACAAATTCTAACTAAATTTCAATAACAATACTCAACTAATTTGCAACTACCATCATATTCAATAGCCTAATCACCAACAACCTCATTTGGGCATATAACACATCTACTTATACCAGAGGGCTCATAGGGTTCCCTCTGACTAGCTATCTTATCGAAATAAAATATAACAACTACTTAAGCCCTGTTACATTAAAATATGATACAAACAAAGAAGAGAGAAGGCTCCAAATATGTTTTGTAATTAACTATATTAAAGGAAATCCGATCTCTGGTGATCTCATGTGATCGTTCAACCTCCAAACATTAAGATATTCTTTAATTTTCAATCCGTTAGATTTATAGGATATGCTAGCTTTTAAAATTCAAAAATAACTCAAAAGGCGTGCTAAGGTGTTGAGTTGTCTCTCCACATGCACTTTGTTGACGATGCTCTTGCATCAAAGAGGATATTTCATGAAGAATAATAAATCAAGGCGTTTACAATCTTAATCTCATGCAGCTTAACTATACCTCTTTAAATTAAGGAATATCCTCGATGAGTATGTTAAGGAAAAGCTAAATTACATAGTCATTGTGAGAACCCATAAGGAATCAAACTTCTTACGCAATACATTGAATTTACCAAAACTTTTACATTATGTATCCATTTACAAGGCTAATAACATCATTCCTAATAGCCATTAATAATATTTCAGCTGCTAGCATATCCCTTCTTAAAGAGATAAGGGGGTCAATCATAACCTCAATATGTAAGGATTATGAGCTTCATTAATATCTAATTAAAGAATCATAATACGATCAACCCATAATTAAATAAATATTTTTCATGCTATCCTGGATATCCCCACCGAGGGATTTTTAAACGATCAAGTCATAGATAAAATCAACAAGGACTCAGTGGTGACCTAATCACTCTAATTTAAATTAAAGGAAGAACAAATCTTATTTAAAATAATATAAGATAACTTCAAGGCTAATTTAAAATCCAAATTAAAGTTTAAAGGAAGGACAAAATCTTCTTTCTAACAATATAAGAGAACTCTAGGCTACCATACTTGCACATCCATTAAGAAAAATGCGAACAACATATTAAAAAATAATAAGGAATCTCACCCTCCTTCATATCTATAAATAAAGACTATAAGAAGTCTATTTCATAGCATAAGTAAATCAAGATTGTTTAGGCTACATCAATAATAAGAAAGTATGTCTAAACGACTTTACTTGTCCAAGTGTAATAGGAATTAAGAGCACCAAGGTTTAATTAAACAAAGATTAAAATCAACTATTAAGGTCAACGCCCGGGTAAGGATCAAAGGGGATCGAATCTTCAAACAACGATATGGTAGAAACGAATTTAAGCGATTCCTTGTAAGAAGTCTAGAAAGGTTGTTACCATAATTTCCGTTTCAACATACTAACATATACATAAAGGAGAAACTAACCATGCCCCACTTAAGTTATCAAGGAGAATGTAAATCGTGTAGTATCGAGGAAGGTCTTATCACACTATTTTTTTTTTTAATTAAAATAAGACTTATCCTCTTGCCTTGTTTAAAGGGAAAAAGGATGAGATACACTAAGAAGAATATATTACATAATTAATATAATTAAAGTACTAGGTTTTGATATTATGTAATTAAGGTACTAGGTTGGACCCAACATTAGGATAAGATGCATTAAGAAGCCGAGAAAACAATTGGTTTTCAATTAAGAGCTAAGGCAATCCTTGAATAGGTGTCGGGCGAATCAAATGCACAATGACTATGATTGGATGGAGGATTAAGAGTACGTTTAGAGTGGTTAATGGATAGTTAATATCAAGTAGAAGGGTGAACAGATAAGTAAGCAAATAATTTGATTTCGCAGTAGTCAACAAAGGATAGAGGGAAATATGATTATAGAATCGATGAAAACTGCTTCTTTGGGTTGTAGCTAAGAAGCAAGTTGAAGGAGTGACCCCACCTCTACATGCGAACTCCAACATCAAAAATTTGATACATATTCACAAAGGGTGAGTCACTGGGCAGTCTCAAGCATTTCAATCATAAACTCATGTAGGTGAAGGTGAGTGGGATTACAGTTTTGTGTTGCTATGTGAAGGCTTTGTCCATCACATCACTACTTAAGGAAAATGGTAAGCTCACTCTGATACTTAGCCATGATATAAGCAACATTAAATTCAAGAACAGTGAGAGAGCGACTAGCAATAATAAGAGAAAGGCAGACTAACTCTAGACCTAGCAGTTCAATGATGTAACATTATCATAATCAATTTAACAAAAATATAACTAGGGTTAAGGGAAGGATGTGTTGAATTCTAACTCATCTTAATCGGTCTTTCAATCTTAGATTTAAGGTCATTTGAAAACCTTTCAATTTATTTCTTTTTCACCCGCAACAGAGGCTGTGTTGGGTTTGATTCCTCGTCACAAAACTTCAACTAACCAACCATTCAGAAAAACACTTAATAGATGGGGTGCGAACTAGCACGTAGACCCTGGTTCTAGATATAACAACTCATCCATATTTTACAACCCAGATTAAGATTTGAATGTATAATAATGGATGGTTGAAGATCACCTGTGGTTTTCACAGTTGGTTGGTGTGTCGATAAGGGTGACTCCACCTTGGGATTTCTCAACAAGGAATAATATAGTGTAAGCTCCCTTAACCGTCGTCATCTCATTCGACCAAACAGAATTGTATTCCCCTTAACCGTATTGAACCGCTGAAACCAACTGGAACTGTATTCAACTACCACAACTCATTCAGAAACCAACTGTATGTAATTTTTTTCTTGTTGGGAGCTTCTGGAATGGTTCATTACTCCATCTACAGTTCTCTAACTAAATTAATGTGGAACAGTTAACACATCGCCAACAGAAGCTTGATGGAAGCTTGGCTATAAAGACTTATGTTTGGTCCCCAAGCTTTCTTAATTCAATCAATTTCCTTTAGTCTTACACCATCAATCAGAGTGAGAAGAGCTTGGAAGTGCCATACGGAAAGAAAAAATAGTGTGGAACTGGGAAAACTTCTACAACAATTAGTCAAATGAAAGAAACATCAATGGTCGGAGGTATGATCCATTTGGCATCTAAATTTCGATTCTTTCAAAGAGTTTTATTCCGCATATTTTAGAATCAAATTAAATCTTACATTTGGTATCAAAGAATTTTTATCTCTGCCTTGTTGTTTTGGAGAAATACAGGTTTATTCTATCTCGATAAGTTTCATTGAATTGTTGTGCGACAACATCAGACTAATGCTTCATTGCTATACTGTTGATTTAAGAGAAACTATACCAGAATTCATATTACTATCGCATTCTATGTTTAACATTACAACGAAGATATCATATGCTTTTATTCTACAAATTGCTAAAGTTATTCCTTCGAATCATACATAATATATCTGTTACTAATTTTCCATTCGTAAATCGACCAGTAGGTTTTTGATCCGCAAGATCTCTTCCATATGGAGGAAAGTTGGTTTTGAAAATCGTTGCAAGTCCATCATTGTTTCTAGGATCTGTAGTGGAGTCTCCAAATATGTAGCAAGCGAACACCATGGGTTTTCTAGGATTAGTCTATGCTGCATTCAGTGGAAATAAAGCCACCAGACACATTATAATACCAATGTTTGCAAACCTTTACATTACGTCTAATACTTCTGAAATGCTCAACTAGAAACTTTCATGGATACTGCTTAAATCATAGTTTTGGGATCAATTGGTGATGCATAATCTGTCGATGTAGTTGTATTTATGGAATTTATAATTATTCTCATATCAACTTAATTTTATGCATAAAAGAAATAATGTCTAGCGATCCATATAATTTATTTATTTTTTATTAGAGAATAACCACAACATCTCTAATTCAATAATATTAGATATTATGATTGATTAAGATCACATAAAGAATATTTAGACATTAATTGTAATTAATTATACCAAATATAGTAAATTTTATCCCACAAGAATTTTTATTATATTTAAATATAATTAATTAGGATAAAACATCAAATTATTCATAACTTACCCACAAGACTTATGAATTGATAGTTTTATCATAAAGTTCAAATTGAATCTGCTTGAATTGAAAATTTAGCCCACAGACAGTTTTTATGTCATTAGATTCAAATTTAAGCATGAATTTATATTAGTAAAGCATGAAATTTTATTTTATTTTTTGTTGGCCTCAATTTTAACGTAAGCATGTGATCTTTAATTTCATGCAGTTGTACAACCTGGAAATTTCTCTGAAATTCGTTGTGATATCCCTGAACTTAAGGGAGATAACTATAAGGTCTAGAAGGAGAGAGTTCTCCTTCATTTGGGGTGGATGGACACAGATTATGCTATTAGGAAAGATGAACCACTAGCACTCCAGCACTACAACGGACATCACGCTTTATGAGCGATGGGAGCGATCTAATTGCCTAAGCATGATGTTCATTAAGACTAAAATTTCAGCTGGTATTCATGGTTCCATTGATCAACATGAAAAGGTTCGATACTTGCTGAAAGCCATTGATGATCAATTCGTCACTTCAGATGAGGCACTAGCAAGTACCCTAATCATGAAGTTCTCATCCCTAAGGCTGACCAGTGTGAAATGTGTGCGCGAGCACATCATGCAAATGAGGGACACTGTGGCTCAACTGAAGAAACTCAAGGTTGAAATATCAGAGTCTTTCCTGGTGAACTACATCCTAAACACCCTTCCGCACCAATACGGACCCTTCAAAATCTCATACAACACACATAAGGATAAATGGTCAATTAATGAACTCATGACCATGTGTGTTCAAGAGGAAGAGAGACTGGTGATAGAATTGGGAGAAAGTGCAATGCTGGCAACGCATGGAAAGGGAAAATCTCAAGCCAATAAGAAAGGGAAAGGTAAAGTAACTCCCCAAGTTGATATCAAGAAGAATTCCAAGTGTTTCTTTTGTAAAAAGAAGGGACACATGAAAAAGGAATGCACCAAATTTCAGAAATGGCTTGCGGACAAAGGTAATGCAATCTCGTTCATTTGTTATGAATCTAATATGGTCAATGTCAATATTAACACCTAGTGGATTGATTCTGGATCAACAATTCACATTTCGAATTCCTTGCAGGGTTTGTAAAACCTAAGGAAGCCAGTGGGAAGTGAGCAAAGCATCTTATCAGGAAACAAGATGGGCTTGCATGTGGAAGCTATAGGAACATGCTATTTAACTTTAAGTAGTGGTTTTGTTTTAGAATTAGAAAAGACCTTTTATGTTCCAAGTTTTTCTAGAAACTTGATTTCAGTTTCAAGGCTTGTACCTTTTGGATATTCCTTCAACTTTTCAGAAATATATTTCAGTTTATTTTATAAATTTGATTGTGTTGGGAATGGTATTTTTTCTGATGGTCTTTACTACATTAATTTACAAAACAATGTCATTTATGATTGAATGCATGTTAACACTGGCACTAAAAGATGTGTTATTAATGATGATTCCTCTAAATTATGGCACCAGCGACTAGGTCATATCTCCATAGAAAAAATTAAAAGATTGGTAAATGAAGGGGTACTTAATACTCTGGATTTTACTGATTTTGAGACTTTTGTGGATTGCATAAAAGGAAAGCAGACCAACAAGTCAAAGAAAGGTGCCAATAGGAGTTCAAGCATTTTAGAGATCATACATACTGATATATGTAGTCCAGACATGGACTCACATGGTCAGAGATACTTCATCTCTTTTATAGATGATTACTCACAATATATGTATCTCTACATGCATCATAATAAGAACGAAGCATTAGATGCCTTTAAAATCTTTAAGTCTGAAGTAGAGAAACAATGCAGCAAGCAAATTAAGATCGTGAGATCAGATAGAGGTGGAGAATATTATGGTAGATACATAGAATATGGACAAGCACCTGGGCCATTCGCAAAATTTCTTCAAGAGCATGGGATTTTTGCCCAATACACCATGTCTGGTTCACCCGACCATAATGGTGTAGTAGAAAGAAGAAAACGAACATTATTGGACATGGTGCAGAGTATGCTTAGCAGATCCAATCTTCCTAAATCCTTGTGGATTGAAGCACTTAAGACGACAGTGTATATATTAAACCAAGTTCCAACCAAGGTTTTTCCTAAAATGCCATTTGAATTATGGAAAGGTTGGAAACGGAGTTTGCGACATATGCACATTTGGGGATGCCCGTCTGAAGTGAGAATCTATAATCCACAAGAGAAGAAGCTTGACCCAAGGACCATTAGTGGGTATTTCATTGGATATGCTGAAAGGTCTAAAGGTTACAGATTTTATTGTCCATCTCATAGCACTAGGATTGTGGAATCAAGAAATGCAAAGTTTCTTGAAAATGACTTGAACAGTGGGAGCGATCAAACTAAGAACATAATTTATGAGAAGGATCATTCAGAATCTCAACCTTCCACCCTAAGTGATATATTGGTTATTGTTTATAGCACCCCTCAAGTACAAACTGGTGTCGAACAACCAATTGTTGAAGTTCCACAAGCTACTGATGACATTCCAATAGATCAGGTAGTTCAAGAGTTTCCAAGAACTTTTGAACAACGAGTTGAACCACATAATTCTCAGGAAGATGGTGGTACAACATTAAGAAGATCTACTAGACCAAAGAAATCAACAATTCTTGATGATTATGTTGTGTATCTGCAAGAATCTGACTATAACATTGGAGCCGAAAATGATCCTGAGTCTTTTTCACAAGCCATGAGTTGCAAAGAATCAGAATTATGGTACGATGCCATGAAGGAAGAGATGAATTCTATAAAGAGTAACGAAGTTTGGGATCTTGTTGAGTTGCCTAATGGTGCAAAAGCCATTGGATGTAAATGGGTCTTTAAGACAAAGAAAGACTCATTGGGCAACATTGAGAGATACAAGGCAAGACTTGTTGCTAAATGATTCACTCAGAAAGAAGGAATTGACTACACGAAGACTTTCTCTCTTGTATCTAAGAAAGATTCCTTGCATGTAATTATGGCATTTGTAGCCCATTTCAACTTGGAGTTGCAACAAATGGATGTGAAAATGACATTTCTCAATGGAGATCTAGAGGAGGAGGTTTACATGAAACAACCTGAAGGATTCCCCTCTAGTGATGGTGAGCAATTGGTTTGCAAACTCAAGAAATCCTTATACGGTTTAAAACAAGCATCCCGCCAATGATATTTGAAATTCCATAATGTAATTTCTTCTTTTAGTTTTGTAGAAAACATTATGGATCAATGTATATACCTGAAAGTTAGTGGGAGTAAATTTTTTTTTCTTGTTTTATATGTGGATGACATTTTGCTAGCAACCAATGATAAGGGTTTGTTGTATGAGGTGAAACAATTCCTCTCTAAAAATTTCGATATGAAAGATATGGGTGAGGCATCTTATGTCATTGGCATTAAGATCCATAGAGATAGATTTTGAGGCATCTTGGGTCTGTCTCAGGAAACCTATATTAATAAAATTTTAGAGAGATTTTGGATGAAGGATTGTTCACCAAGTATAGCTCACATTGTGAAGGGTGATAGGTTCAATTTGAACCAATGCCCGAAGAATGATTTTGAAAGGGAACAAATGAAGAAAATTCCATATGCTTCTGCTTCCGGAAGCTTAATGTATGCTCAGGTTTGCACAAGACCCGACATTGCATTTGTTGTGGGAATGTTGGGACGATATCAGAGTAATCCAGGTATAGACAACTGGAGAGATGCAAAGAAAGTAATGAGGTACCTTCAAGGAACCAAAAACTACATTCTTATGTATAGACAGAGAGACAATTTGGAAGTAATTGGCTACTCAGATTCAGACTTTGCTGGATGTGTTGATTCACGCAAATCAACATCGGGATACACTTTTATGATGGTCGGTGGAGCTGTACCATGGAGGAGTGCTAAGCAGACCTTGATTTCCACTTCCACTATGGAAGCTGAGTTCGTCTCCTGTTTTGAGGCTACTTTACATGGTGTATGGATTAAGAGTTTCATTTCTAGGCTTAGAATTATGGATTCTATCTCCAAGCCATTGATAATGTATTGTGACAATTCAGCTACTATTTTTATGGCTAAAAACAACAAAAGTGGGAGTCGAAATAAACACATCGAAATTAAATATTTAGCCATAAGGGAACGTGTCAAAGAAAAGAAAGTGGTCATTGAGCACATCAACACTGAGTTAATGATCATTGATCCTTTGACTAAGGGCATGCCACCGTTTAAATTCAATGAGCATGTAATGAATATGGGACTTGGTTCCATTATGTAGTTTCTCATTGTATGGACAATGTTATTTTAATGAAATTCTTAATTATTGTGATGCTTTCCTCATATTTATGTGCACCTTAATTTGATTTGAGAGAATTCATCTATGTAGGACCAAGAATAAACATAAGGTTTATTCATTAAGAAATTGTTGCCACATGAATTATAAAAGAAATAAATACATAGTAATACATGAAAGATAATACTCGTCATAAGAGGACTTATCGCCATGATTCATGTATATATTACTTAATACATATTATCAATAGGTTTTAAGATGAGACATTAAGATTGGAAGTATGGACCAAGTGGGAGAATGTAAGCTCCCTTAACCGTCATCAACTCATTCGACCAACCAGAACTGTATTCCCCTTAACCATATTGAACCGCCGAAACCAACCGGAACTGTATTCAACTGCCACAGCTCATTCGAAAACCAACAAGATGTAACTGTTTTCTTGTTGGGAGCTTCTGGAATGGTTCATTACTCCATCTATGGTTCTCTAACTAAATTAATGTGGAACAGTTAACACATAGCCAATAGAAGCTTGATGGAAGCTTGGCTATAAAGACTTCTGTTTGGTCCCCAAGCTTGCTTAATTCAATCAATTTCCTTCAGTCTTACACCATCAATCAGAGTGAGCAGAGCTTGGAAGTGCCATACGGAAAGAAAAATTAGTGTGGAACTGGGAAAACTTCTATAACTATTAGTCAAACGAAAGCAGCATCAATGGCCAGAGGTATGATCCATTTGGCATCTAAATTTCAATTCTTTCAAAGAGTTTTATTCCGCACATTTTAGAATGAAATTAAAGCTTACATATAGTACATAAAATCATACTATAATCGATCATATGTCACATATGTATAAATGAAATACTGAAACTAATAGAATCCACTCCCTGACTCGATCTGGAGTCCAAGGAGGTCCATTGATGCCATCATAATCCACAATATTTCAAGTGTCCTTCACAGTCAAGGTAAAATCATCAATAACATTTGACAATACATATATATCAATTAGAATTAAATCACAACCATCAACATCATCATAAAAATCTAAAATCGAAACAAATAAGCATGTACTATAATCGGATGACTTGCACGTAAGTGTCCTCAAAGAATAAGTCGATTACATGAGCTCGCAAGAGAAGGATGTTATATACACCTCCTCTTGTTTTAAACTTCATCCCGAAGTTGTACAGTATATAAAATGCAGTAATAAAATTATATGACAAGATCTATATGTTTAGTGTATCAAATAAGTAACGAAACTGCTGATGCATATCATATGACTCCTCCCATGTAGCCGAGTGTGGACTATAATTGTCCCACTAGACCTTTACTAGATCGACTATTTGACATCGTAGTTGTCGAATGTGATGGTCTATAATGCGGATTGGCTCTGCCGTGAAAACAACCTCATCCGACACCTGCAAAGAACTCAAGTCAATCACATGTGTAGGACCACTAATATAATGTCTCAAAATAGATACATGAAAAACATCGTGCATACGCCTCAAAGAATTAGGTAGGTCTAGTCTATAATCCATGAGTCCCTTCTTTTCCACTACCTCTAAAGGACCCACAAAACTAGGAGAGAGTTTATTATCTCTTCCCAACTTGATTGAACTCTTTTGCAGTTTCACCAACAAGAAAAATCGGTCGCTAGCTTCATAATTTTGGTCATTAATGTGATGCGAATCAACATAACTCTTCTATCGATATTACGCTTCCTAATCCTTTGTGTTATCATTTTCATTTGTTCTTCCATTTCTTGGGTCAATTTTGGTCCTACCAGTACTCGATCCTCAATTCGATCCCAACTCAATGGCCTCTGAAACAGTTACCTATAAAGAAACTCAAACAGATCCATAGTAATGGTACTTTTATAGTTGTTGTTGGACGCAAACTCTACCTGTGGAAAGAACTCTTCCCCATTATTTAGTTGGTCCATTACATACATATGCAACATATCTTCAAAAATTTGGTTCATTCTTTCTATCTGCCCATCTGTCTCAGGGTGATATGTTGTAATAAAGTTTAGTTGTGTCCCCAAGGCCTCTTGGAAATTGGTCCAAAAAAATATTGTAAACACCGATCATCTATCAGATATGATCCTTTTTGGCATGCCATGAAATATCACAATCTCACTGAAAAAATATATATCTATGTCTGGTGTCTAGTACACCATACGCACATGAACAAAATGTGCACTCTTCGTTAGAGTGTCAACTACCAAAACAATTGAGTCATGTCTCACTGTCACTAGTGGTATTCCAACTATAAATTCCATCGAAATGACCTCCCATTTCGATTGCGGAATGACATCTAGTTGTAGTAATCCTGTCAGATGTCTATTTTCAGCTTTCACTTGCTGAAATTCTAGACATTGTGCCATGTAACTAACTATGTCTACCTTCATTCCTTTCTAGAATAATAAAGGATTAAGGTCATCTTTCATCTTCGTGACTCCCACATGAGCCATGTATACTACTCTATGAACTTTGTTTAAGATCAAATTTCTCAATTTGTCATTAGGAGGTACACAAATCTTGTTATTATAGTTCATGATTCCATCATTGTCCCATGTATAACCTTCAAACTTTGGTACCATCATGGTGTATTGTATGATATTGTCCTTAACCTCTTTGTACCAGTCATTGTTGATTTGTATAGCTAGAGTATTTTCTCGAATATTCGTCTGAAGAGGTATTACCGAGAATAAGCATGGTCTCTGACTCAACACATTGTCCACTCTATTTATCGTACCTTTGATGTAAGACATCTTGAAGTCTTATTCACTAAGTAGTTTTGACCAATGCCTATGTAGTGCGTTCAAGTCTCTCTGCGTAAATATTTGCTGCAATCTGAAATGATTTGTATTTAACTCAATTTGTTTTCCAATCAGATAGTCTCTCGATACTCTCAAGCAATATACAATTTTCAATAACTCTAAATCATGCGTCGCGTAGTTCTCCTCATGCTTTCATAATTTCCTTGAGACGTAAGTGATCACTCAACTGTCTTGCATCAATTCTCCACCTAAACCTTCCTTGGACACATCGGTGCACACCAATAATTCCTTGTCCATGTCGGGGACTTTCAGTATTGGTGTTTTCATCAACAACTCCTTGAGCCTTTCAAATGATTTTGTGCATTTCTCACTCCATATAAACTTGTTGTTTTTCTTTTGAAATTTCATGATCGCATTTGCTATCTTTGAAAAACCTTCTACGAACCTTCGATAATATCCTTCTAAACCCATAAAGATCTGTACTTCTAGTATGTTTGTCAGTGTAGGCCATTCCATAATCGATTATACCTTTTTTGTATCCACTGTGATGCCTTCACCGGATATAACATTCCCTAAGTAATCAATATGTGTTTGGTAAAAAGAACATTTTGACAGTTTCCCATATAAATTTTTTTCTCTTAAACTTTGTAGTACCAAGGTTAAATGTTCTTCATGTTCTTCTGTCCTTCGAGAATATATCAGTATGTCATCAATGAATACTTGAAATTTTTTTTCAAAGTATTCACGAAACACCCCATTCATCAATCTCATGAATACCCCCAGGGCGTTTGTCATTCCAAATAGTAAAACGATAAAATCGTAGTGTTTGAACCTCGTCTTGAATGCGGTATTAGGAATATATTCCTCTTTAATTCGTAACTGGTGATATCTTGATCCAAATTCGATCTTTGAAAACACCATCATGCCTTTCATTTTATCAAAAAAATCATCTATTCTTGGCAATAGATATTGGTTCTTGATCGTATCCTTGTTCAATTGACTGTACTCAATACAAAGTCTCCACGACCCATCCTTATTTCTTATGAAAATAACAAACATATCCCAAGGTTACACACTTGGATGTATAAGTCCCAAGTCCAACAACTCCTTCAATCACATTTTCAAGTCCTGTAACTCATACGTTGACATCCGATAAGGTATTATTGCTATCGGTCCAGTTCTAGGTTTCAAGTCGATTGTAAAATCCAACTCTCTTTCAGGCGGCAAACCTGGTAACTCTTTTGGAAACACGTTAGCAAAATCTTGTACTACTTCAAGGTTTTCTAATCCTTTTGCCTCACCCTTCTCATTTAGCACTAAGATTTCATATAACTTACATCCCTTGCGCATGCTCTTCTATAGTTGTAGGGAAGAAATGAACCTCAAGGAAAATCCCTGGTTTCTTCCTACTATCACTCTTCTCTATCCCACATCATCTATCAAGATTAATCATTTCGTCTTACAGTTGAGTATCGCATCGGGCTATTCCAACTAGTCCATACCAATCACTATGTCATACGATTCTAAGATCATGACATATAGGTTGGCCTTCGTTACAAAATCTCCCAAGTCAATGCTACAATCTGTAACCCTTCCTCCAGCCTTTTGTTTTTCACCCAAATCCATTTCTTCATATCTAAACTCATCTTGCTCGACTACCTTTACCTTAATTATTTTAAGGGATGAACTAGAAATAAAGGTCTTTGTAGCACCTGGATCTATCGAAATACTAAAATTTTGGTCGACAATTGTACCCGACGTCTCGAGAAAAATGGAATAGTTATCGGCCTAGCGGTTATTCACCGTTGAATGAATCCTTTGCGCCTTGCCCAAATATCCAACTGTAGTGTGTCTTGTTGATCTGATCTCTATAACCTTTTTAATCAGACAATCTCACTAGTAATGTGGATCGCCACATGTCCAACACCCTCTCTTCGGTCCAGTATTCTTGGTCCCCGAAGTAGATGCTACTGGCCTAACTAACTGAGACTTTGGTATGTTCTGTTGAACATGCCTAAACTCCTACTACTATAGACGACACTGTTGTTGATGCAGTGGTCATCTATAGGGAGTCCTCTGTTGAGGAATCGGTCAATGTGGTGTCATGAACCTGGGTCTTCTAGATGTAT
Source organism: Picea engelmannii (assembly GCA_009831015.1). Taxonomy (NCBI): domain Eukaryota; kingdom Viridiplantae; phylum Streptophyta; class Pinopsida; order Pinales; family Pinaceae; genus Picea; species Picea engelmannii. The sequence continues at coordinate 252,249 of ML790483.1, forward strand.
CTTGATACCGCGATGTATGTTTGGCTGGTGTTTGATGTTGTTGCACTCCTAATATTGTCTGTCCAGTTGGTCTTGTAGGAGTTCTTCCCTGACCCCCATTGGTCAACTCTTCCACAGCTATGAGGGCCTTCTGAACTGCATTGTGCAACTTCTGAGGCATTATGAACCTCACCTTTGCATGAATGTTGAAGTTAAGGCTGAACATAAAATTGTTGACCTTTAGATTCTCTGTGTCGAGATGTGGAGCATACCAAAGTAGCTCCATAAATATGGCCTTATACTTTGGCACCATACTACCACCCTGTCATAAGGCATTGAACCATTGAGCTAGCGCTCAATGAATTCCTCTGACAAATACCTCTCCTGGAACCGCTCCTAGAACGTTTTCCATGGTACATCTTCAACTTCCATTTTTAGTTGAGGTAGGAGTGTCTTTCACCATAGAAGGGTGCTCCCCTTCAGCTCAAAGACCGTCATTCATACCTTCATGTTGGAGGTGTAGTCTCAAACTGTACAGCACATAGCCATGCTCTCCAACCATGCCTCGACAACTGAGTCATTTGTGGCACCCATGATGTCGGGAAAATTCACCTTCTTGAGTTCTTTATGCATGCTACCACTGCTAGCTGGAGCGCAATGTGAACCCTCGTTGGGTACAGACACTCTAGCCTCATCTCGATCCAATTGGTTAATCGAGGCCTCTGACATCCTCTCGAAGGACTTCATCAAACCAACCACATCTCCCACAACAACCTGCTCCTACCCAATGGCGTGTTCTTCTCCTTAGGGGTTATACCCCTCTGGCATGGATGCTACCGGAGGTGTCACACCTCCTCCCCTAGCACCACGTCATGTACCTCCATGACGTCCTCTAACCATGATTATATGCATCGAAAAATTTCAATTTTAATTAGCGATAAGTTATTAATCAAGTGTTTAATACAATGGAAGGCATAATGATCCCAAGTCCCAGGGTTGAACTCGCTCCGATACCACATGTAACGGAGCCTTTGTTATGACAACAAATAACGATGTACAATAGGTAAATACTTTTTTTTCTTTGCATTAGGATATTAAGATCGTCACAAAATAATTAATAGCATCGCAAGCGATACATCATCATAACTAATAATGACACATAATCAATGCATTAACATAATTAATAGTGATGCATGATCAACACAAATCAATGCATCGTCATAATTAATAGCTGCACATAATCAACACATCATCATAATAAACAACGAAAGAAACCAACACATCACAATAAACTGAAGAAAAATACTAATAATTGATAAACCATGTCATTGAATATTAAAAGAACTACCCAACCAACCTACCTTGCATGGTTATGACTTCAAGACACATAAGTAATTCTCAAGTATATGATTCAGCTAACTTATTTTTACCACTTAAGGTCTCCTGGCGACTATTCTGAGAAACAAGGAGGTATCTGAATCCCGTAGCCCAACATAACCACAATACCAACTACATCATCAAACTTCACCTAATCATCAATTATTCATGGCGCAACATGATATTTTATCACACTTAGAAATCTTCAAGCGATAATGGATTTGAACGAGTTAGAGGATATTTCATGAAGAATAATAAATCAAGGCATAGTTACAATCTTAATCTCATGCAACTTAACTATACCTATTTAAATTAAGGAATATCCTCGAGGAGTATGTCAAGTAAAAGATAAATTACATAGTCATTGTGAGAACTCGTAAGGAATCAATTTGCTTACGCAATACATTGAATTTACCACAACTTTTACATTATGTATCCATTTAGAAGGCTAATAACATCATTCCTAATAGCCATTAATAAGAAATCAATTATTAACATATCCCTCCTTAAAGAGATAGTGGGGTCAATCATAACCTCAATATGGAAGTATTTTGAGATTCATTGATATCTAATTAAAGAATCATAATATGATCAACTCATAATTAAATAAAGATTTCACATGCTATCCGCATACCCCACCAGGGGATTTTTAAAGGATCAAGTCATACATAAAATCAACAAGGACTCAGTGATGACCTAATCACTCTAATTTAAATTAAAGGAAGAACAAATCTTATTTAATATAATATAAGAGAACTTCAAGGCTAATTCAAAATCCAAATTGAATTTGAAAGGAGGTACCAAAACTTCTTTCTAACAATATAAGAGAATTCTAGGCTACCATACTTTCATATCCATTAAACAAAATGTCAACAACATATTAAAAACTCATAAGGAATATCACCCTCCTTAATATCTATAAATAAAGACTATAAGAATTTCATTTCATAGCATTAGTAAATCAAGATTATTGAGGCTACAACAATAATAAGAAAGGATGTCCAAACGACTTTACTTATCCAAGTGTAATCGGAATTAAGAGAACCAAGGTTTAATTAAAGAAAGAGTAAAATCAGATATTAAGGTCAACGCCCGGGTAAGGATCAAGGGGGATCAAATCCTCAAACGACGATATGGTAGAAAGGAATTTAATTGATTCCTTGTAAGAAGTCTGCCAAGGCTATTGCCATAAAATATGATTCAACGTAATTACATATACATAAAGTAGAAACAAACCATGTCCCACTTAATTTATCAAGGAGAATGTAAATCTTGTAGTATCGAGCAGGTTCTTCTCACACTAATTTTTTTTAAAACTTAAAGTAAGACTTATCCTCTTGCCTCGTTTAAAGGGAAAAAGGGTTGGATACACTAAGAAGAATATATTACATAATTAATATAATTAAATTACTTGGTTTTGATATTATGTAATTAAGGTACTAGGTTGAGATCTGGGATGCAAGATTAGGATAAGATGCATTAAGCAGCCGACAAAGCAATCAGTTTTCAATTAAGAGCTTTGGAAATCCTTGACTAGGTGTGGGGTGACTCAAATGCCCATGAATATGCTTGGATGGAGGATTAAAAGTAGGTTTATAGTGGGTAATGGCTAATTAATATCAAGTATAAGGGTGAATGGATAAGTAAGAAAATAATTCGATTGCACAGTAGTCAACGAAGGATAGAGGGAAATATCATTATCAAATCAATGACAACTGCTTATTTGGGTTGTAGCTAAGAAGACAGTTGAAGGATTGACCTCACCTGTACATGGGAACTCCAAAGTCAAGAAGTTAATACGGATTCACAAAGGGTGAGTTACTGGGTAGTTTGGAGTGTTTCAACCATAAACTCCTGTAGACGGATGCGAGTGAGATTACAGTTCCATGTTGCTATGTGAAGGCTCCATCCATCACATCACTGCTTAAGGAAAAGGGTAAGCAATTAAATTACAGAGGCAGAACCAAACCATGAGCAGAGCTCACTTGATTACATTACTGAAGCCAACCATTACATTTAAATAGCACAGAAAACCTGAACTGACCTCCTACAAAGGTGGATCTGAAACCACCAGCACACTCTAATTTGGACAGGCACACAACAACCCACAATCACTTAGTTACGTAAATCTTAACTAAGAATCCTAATTTCTACATTATTCCAACACCCCCCCTTAATGGAGAAATGGATTTTCTACCACACCTAGCAAGTCTCTGCAAATTTCAAATTTTCCTTTCCCAGAGTCTTAGTGAAAATAGCAACCATATTTTCATCGGTGTTACAATAGATTAAGTCAATTTCTTTTGACTGTATCTTTTCTCGGACAAAATGATGTTGAATTTCAATGTGCTTAGTTTTGGCATGATACATAGGGTTATTAGCAAGTTTGATTGAGCTTTGATTATCACAATTGATAACTGTGGGTGCCTTTTGTTCTTCTCCCATGTCTTCAAGAATTCTCCTCATCCAGATAGCTTCACATGTAGTACTACACAAGGCTTTGTACTCGGCTTCAGTTGTAGACAAAGAAACAATTGGTTGTTTCTTACTGCTCCATGATACGACCCCTGAACCAATTCTAAAGGCATAACCTGTGGTTGACTTTTTGTCACTAAGATTTCCAGCCCAGTCAGAATCAGAATATCCTGCCAATGTAACATCAAATTAATCAGTATATTTAATACCAAAATCAATAGTTCCTTTCAAATAACGAAGGACTATTTTTGCTTCTTTCGAGTGACTCTCATGCGGCCTAGCCGTGAACTGACTAAGGATGTTGACTGAGTAGGCAATATCTGGCCTGGTTGTGGTGAGATAATTCAGACTTCCCACTAGTTGTCGATACGGAGTTCCATCCAATTCTTTGGTCTCATCATCACTACAGATCTTAACATTCTGTTCTAATGGAGTAGGCATCACCTTACATCCATTCATATCAAATATATGAAGCAATTCCCTGGTATATTTTCTTTTTGTAACCAGTGTCACACCATTTTCTTTCCATACTTCAAGACCCAGACAATAATGTATTTCTCCAAGATCCTTCATTTCAAAAACTTGTGATAATTGCTTTTTGATTTCATCAATTATCTTAGAAGCATTTCTAGTTATGATTAGATCATCAACATAGAGAGAAATAAAAAAAAATGTTCTTTTTCATCTTTCTTAATATAGAGATTTTGATCATTTTTACTCTTCACAAATCCTTTTTGCAGAAAGAAGTTGTCTATCTTGTCATACCATGATCTGGGTGCCTATTTTAATCCATATAGAGCCTTTTTCAATTTGCATACCAAATGTTCCTGTCCCTGTTTAACAAATCCTTCAAGTTGTACAAGATATACTTCCTCCTTTAATTCTCCATTCAGAAAAGCAGACTTCACATCTAACTGATGTAGGTTCCATTTATGTTTTGTAGCTAATGCAATCATCAATCTAATGGTGTTTAACTTAGCTATAGGTGAAAAAGTATCTACATAATAAATTCCCTCTTTTTGTGAATACCCTTTTGCAACCAATCTTGCTTTATGTTTATCTATGCTACCATCAACATTAAATTTGGATTTAAACAACCATTTGCATCCAATTGGAACTTTGTTTTCAGGCAACTCTATTAATTCCCATGTTTCATTCTTCATTATTGAATCATATTCTTCTTTCATTGCATCCATCCAAACTTTGTGTTTTTTAGCTTGTTGATAATTTGCAAGTTCTATAGTGTTCATTACTTGAGTCATCAAAGAATAATCTTTGTACCTGATAGGTGTATGAATCTGACGAGATGTCCTCCCTGGAGTCTTGGTGCTGGCATCTCTTCTTCTACTTTGAGGTGTAGTTATTTCAACCTTTTCTTGATCTTGACCCTGTACATATTCCTATTCCTCCTCTTGATCCTCTTTCTGTACATGTGTTACATCTTCATCTTCTACAATATAGTCATGAGGAATGTGCCATTCATTATGACTATTTACGTTATAACCTGTATCTTCTTGAAATAATACATCTCTGCTTGGAAAGACTTTATGCATGTTAGGATCAAACATCTTATATGCTTTATGCTCATCATAATAACCAAGAAAAATACACTTGATGGATTTTGCATCAATCTTTCTCCTATCCTCTTTCGGAATGTGAGCAAAAGATTTACTTCCAAATATTCTCAGATGATTCACAATAGGATTATAACCATAAAAGGCTTCAAATGGAGTTTTATGATCTAATATTTTAGTAGGACTTCTATTTTTCAGATAAACAGTAGTTCTAATAGCTTCATCCCAAAAACCATTAGTGAGATTTTTACCTTGAAGCATACTTCGTGCACATTCAACCAAGGTTCTGTTTTTCCTTTCTGCCACTCCATTTTGCTGAGGAGTGTGCGGTACCGTGAACTATTGTAGAATTCTATTTTCTTTGCAGTATTTGACAAAATCCCCCGATCTGTACTCTCCCCCTTCATCTGATCTGAGAATTTTGATGTACTTGCCAGTTTGCTTTTCAACCAAAATTTTAAACTCCTTAAAATATTCAAAAAAATCACTTTTCTTTCTCATGAAATACACCCATGTGTATTTAGTACAATCATCAATGAAAATAAGAAAATAATATGCTCCTCCAATAGACCTTGTCTTCATGGGACCATAGACATCTGTGTGCACAAGTTCAAGTATATCCCTCTTTCTTCTATCTTCGTGAGAAGGAAACTCTTCTCTATGTTGCTTTCCCAAAGCACACCCATCACATGCACTATGTTCATTCTTTAATAGTGGAATTCCTTCCACCATGCCTTGTTTCTGAAGAAGCAACAAATCATTATAGTTTAGATGTCCATACCTCTGATGCCACAATACCTCTTTTGGCATCATTGTTGAATCCAAGGCTTGATGTCCTTTCATCGTCACATCGAGCTTGTATAGCCCTCCAACTCTGACTCCTGTAGCAACTAATTTATAATGATCTTTTACATCCTTCACAAGACAATGTGTTTTTACACAATCTACCTTCATGTCTTGATCTGCTATGGTGGAAACAAAAAATAAATTTTTCTTTATACCAGGTACATGCATTACATTATGTATTTGTTTAACACTACCATTTGGTAATGTAACAGAGATATCCCCATAACCTTTGATTTGATGTGATCGTTCATCACCAAGATAAATGTTAGGACCATCATTAGTCTCACAATAACTGTCAAACCAGTTTCTATTACAAGACATGTGGATCGATGCACCCGAATCTACATACCATGCATGCACATCATCTATCTCAGCTGACAAAGAAACATCTGATATAAATAATTTGTGGAATTCATCATTACCATGATCACCCCTTTCAACAAAATTACTCTTCTGCGTTGAATTTCTATATTTGTTCTCATGTTTATGCGTATACCAACAATCCTTAGCATGATGTCCAACTTTTCCACAATTAAAACATGTATCACTCTTTCTTTGATTTGTATGAGACCGAGGAGATGTCATACCTTTATGTTCTTTTGCATATTGAGGTTTGCTTCCTTTGTTGTGTTCCCAAGGCTTTCCTTTGTGGCATTCCCAAGGCTTTCCTTTACCCTTTTCCATCAATGCCGAATCTGAATGTTGAGGATTTCTGGTGATATGGATTCTATGTTCCTCCTCTTGTAGAAGAATACCTACAAGTTCTTCAAATGTCGGAGCATTCTCTCGGGTTGCACTACCTATTATGAACATTTGGTAGTCTTCTAGCATGCCATTTAATGTGACAGTTACTAGATCAGTGGGTGACACCTTTTCTCCTATGTCACCCAGTTTATCTTTTAAATCTTTAATTCTTGAAATGAAATTAGTAACATTTTCATTTTCCTCCATTTTGATTGAGAGCAATTTGCTTTTTAAAAACAAAACTCGGTTTGTATTAGCAGTTTGGTACAAACCTTTCAAGATGTCCCACGTCTCCTTAGATGTTTTTCAATCTCTTATATGCGGAATTATGTTGTCTCTTACAGACATTCTGAGGAAAACTTTGGCTTTGTTTTCTCTCTTCTCCCAATATTGGGCAGCAGTAGCAAGCTTTGCCTCATCTCCTGAGACAATAGTCCAAACCCCAGATGCTTCTAGCAATGTTTGCATCTTAAATTTCCAATTTACATAATTGGATCCATCTAATTTATTTGATTCGTTTAGGTATGAATCAATTAAAGAATTGGTCATTTTAAATTCTTTAAAATAAACTCAGAAATTACCTTTCTACTTCCACCACCAAGCCTTCTCCTGCCAACAACAATGAAACATCTCCTTCTGCAATCTCACGATGACTCCTTCAACTTCAATAATTCCAGCGTTGTCCACGGGCTCACGGGCTCCTTCAATCTCCACACAGTTCCAATGCTCCTCTATGCTGGTGGACTCCTCCACTCATCCGCGGCTCCTCTATCAGCAACGATCTCTATCGTTGTGGTCTGCTACCCCTCCAACTGCAAGCTTCAACATCTCTATTTACAAGACGACTTTTTTTTTTTACAAGATGACTTTCTGCTTCAACACAAACTGCAATGATGAATTTCTTCCACGGAGTAATGATGCCTTTCCTCTGCCCGTGAAGGATTCTCTGCATAGATCTACATCCAGATATCATCTCCCGGTGATCGATACACAAAGTGAACACAACAAGGATCGATGCAGGGATCGAACACTCCTTCGAAAGAGACTGAAAAACAACGATAAAAAATACCAAATCGTGAGCTATGTGGCTCCACTTGTAGTGACAACGTGTTAGCACAACTCCAAGGCACACTATAGCAGTCTCAATACACAACTCGGTGAATTCATAATGCTCCAGCAATGATCTCCAGTCCACAATGTATTTGTACTAACAACAAATATCATGAGGCAGAAAGCAACAATTGTAGATCAGACGCAACATATAAGATTATACGTAGCAATTCGAATCCGGCAGGTTGAACCACGATTACACAGCAGTGCGCTGCAACAATAATGTTCCATGCTCCACACAAGCGCACACTTTGACAGACTGATCTCCAATAGCAGCGATCAGATCTCCTCCACAAGGTTTCCTCTGGCTTTCTCATGCGGGCTCCTCCTCTTCAGTCATGAATCAACTCCACATAGAGATAGATCAATCCAACAGCAAGCAGCACGCAACTCTATTTATCATAGCCAATACACAGACACAGACACCGTATGCAGCAGGTAGGCACTGCAACATGTGTGGTTCCTCACGGTTTGGCAGGATCTCTTCTCCTGAGCTCTGATACCAAATTAAATTACAGAGGCAGAACCAAACCATGAGCAGAGCTCACTTGATTGCATTAATGAAGCCAACCATTAAATTTAAATAGAATAGAAAACCCGAACTGACCTCCTACAAAGGTGGATCTGAAACCACCAACAAACCCTAATTTGGACAGGCACACAACAACCCACAATCACTTAGTTACGTAAATCTTAACTAAGGATCCTAATTTCTACATTATTCCAACATAAGCTCACTCTGATCTTTAGCCAGGATCTGAGCATCATTAAATTCCATAATAGTAAGAAAGAGATTAGCAGTAGTAAGAGAAAAGAAGACTAACTCTAGACTTGACAGTTCGAGGATGTGCCATTATCATAATAAATTTAACTGAAATATAACTAGGTTTAAGGGAAGGATGCGTTTAATTCTAACCGATCTCAATCGGTCTTTCAATCTGATATTTTAGGTCATTCGAAAACCCTTCAATTTATTTCTTTTGCACCAACAACAAAGGTTGTGTTGGGTTCAAGTCCTAGTCACAAAACTTCAACTAACCAACCATTTGGAAAAGCACTTAAGATATGGAGCACGAACTAGCGCGCAGAGACTGGTTCTAGATATAGCATCTCATCCATATTTTACAACCCAGAACAAGATTCAACTATATAATAATGGATGGTTGAAGATCTCCTGGGGTTTTCACAGTTGTTTGGGGTGTTGATAAGGGTGACTCCACCTCATTATTTCTCAACAAGGAAGCATACACTACAAACATGAACGAGTCTACAAGATGGATGCGTGGAGGTCAAGAAGATGATAAGATGGTGATTTGGATGATGTAACTATAAGATTCTAGAATATGGAATAATGATATGTGTTCTATGATAAGAATTACATGTCGATTGTTAGGGAAACACTCTAATTTTAGAACAAATTTCCATTCGACAGAGAATCATTCTACACATGAATTTAACCAAATCAAAATTGCACTTACAAAATTCTTCCTTCAACCGGATCATAAATAAAGATCCATAAAACCTCTTGGCCATTAAACTAACATTCCAATAAACAATTTTGAATAAGAGATTAAATGCATTTCAACCAATTATACAAGCATTCCATACACAATTAAATACATCAAGATCACTTGAATACAATGAAAACTTGAAATTTTATTTACAAGAAGATCTAAGTTAATAACTCAATAAATAACGGGATTGATGGCCTTTGGTACTGGAGGTCAATCCCCAATTTGGATTTTGCCTTGGTATTTTCTTGCTTGTTGATTGACGAAATTCACCAATACCTTCCAACCAACACTGGGGGTACTCTTCTTCCGCCGTATGCCCCCGATATGCAAAGGGGCCACACACACAACCATAAAATACTCTAGATCCAAGTTTGGCTCACAAGGTAGAGACACCACTCTCTTCCAAGCTCGGTATCCCAACTCTCACAAGTAAAACCAGTTCAAAAATAATTCGGCAACATAACCCTACCAAATAACTAGTGTCCCCTTCCCATCTTGACCATTTTATTTATAGGAATTCATTCACCGACCCATGCCCACTTGCACAATTAATTTCTTTTTAATTAAATAATTTTAGAATTATTCCTCCTCATAGTTCTCACCCTCTCCCGAAGTTGCACAAGAAATTCCATATTTTATTTTTATTAAAATTCAATTTCCCTAACATTTCCCAAATGCGATCCTTAAATCACTCTTAGTTGTCTCTTTATTCCCTATATTCCCATTTAATGAATGGCGCCTTAGTAATTTTGAGATGAGTTAAAATAGGAGTCTTCTTCTAGTTAAACTAGTGTTAATTAGACTCTAGATACTATTCTATGTGTACACATATTCTCTCAGCTTTATTCCTTTCTTATCTTAAATTCTAATTTGGTATTTTCTTGCATAGAGGTGTGTTAAATCAAATCTTTAGCTTTATTTTATTTACTTAATTCTTAAATTGATTTACCTCATTTTTTATTATTTTAATTTAGTTAATAATTTAGTTTTAGTCCCCTTACAAGAACCTAGACTTAGGCTTAATTCTTGAATAGGATTAGAATTTCACTTGAGATTTACAATTAATAATTTAATCTTTAATTAATTAATTAAATCCGACAATGCTTAAATATTTTACAATGTTTAATGATTCAGTCAAGGTTTTCTAGACCACCTAGATTCATTGACTCAAGTGTTACTTACATGATATGCCCTTCAAGATGCAACTCTGTTCTCCAAGCATGCCACTTGCCTTTTGACTAGTTTTGGTAGTTGTCAAACCCTTGGAGTCAGTACTCCATCCATGAGACCTTGTGATAGAATAAAGGATTCTAATGAATAAGGACTCTGCCTTATTATGCTCCCTTTAGAATCTTTGTGAGTGTTTTTCTTAGTCTTCCCTCACGACATTGTGGACTTCTCGAACTAGCTAATTGTTAACCTACAATTCGAGCCACGACAGGAGTGCTAGTAGGATGTGATAGGGATGTTGTCACACTTCTCCCTCAATATCTAGTTTATGTGCATGGCCCCCTTACTCTTTATGTGAGTCTGATTAGCAAGCATTCATCATCCTGCATCCATCAACGAAACACTATCAATGATCCATATATAAAATCATACAATAATGGATCATATGTCACATATGTATAAATGAAATATTCAAACCAATACAATCCACTCCCCGACTCAATATGAAGTCTAAGGAGGTCCATTTCTTCTATCGACATCCAAAATCTTTCAAGTGTCTTGCACACTTAGGGAAGACTCGTCAATAGAATTTTTCAATACATATATATATCAATTATCATTAAATCACAACCATCAACATCATCATAAAAATCCACAATAGAAACAAATAACCATGTACTATAACTGGATCACTTGCACGCAAGTGTTCTCAAAGAATAAGAAAATAACACGAGCTCACAAGAGTGAGATGTTTCAATTTTGTAACAACTTTTTTTCCTTCCTCTTTATAGTACTCCTACACTGAAAATAATTTATTTCAAAAGATAATATGCTACATATATAAAAAATATATTTTACTGCAACAAAACTAGTAGTAAGTTGATACATGAAAATTATCTTTGTCAAGTTATAATAAAAATTTCTACCTTTGTATTCATTCTCTACAATATCTATATTTTCCGTTGTAGTAAATCCATTAAATAAAAGAATACACAAATTCTCTTTCTAGTTGTACCATCAATAAATTCTTATATTCATTTCCTATTGTATTAGTTACAACTCTAAATGAAAAAAAATATTAAACAAAGGAAACATATCTAATCCTTCTTCACAACTAGGGACAATTAAGTAGAGAATCTAGTTCCTCCCAACCATAGACCATAACATCAAAGATCATTTGTTCCTATCACCCCTTAGCATAATTCATTATTAAATAGGGACTAAAATTTTATATTACCTTTTACAAAATAACCAAATTTTGATTCTTTATCAAAGCCATCAAACTCAAATCCTCATTCAAAAGTACTTCGGAGCATCCTGCCTCCTCTATACTATCTTTTATTATTTTACCAAGAATAATTAATAGCCTGCCTATGTCTTTTTCCAAGTTAACCTCATCCCTAACCCTAGGGAGTCTTCTTAGCTTAACTTTTTGATAGCTTGTTCCCTCACATCCCACATATTTGAGAGTAGGTTTGCACTGGTCCTCATGGAAAATATTTATTCTAGTGGTTTTTATCTCTTTTCACTTTCCCATGGAATAATGAATTACTCTTTTTGTAACTATATTATTTAATCAATTTGTCTCTAGTTAAATAAAATAAATTAAAAATAATATTTACAAAAAATATTCATCACCATCAATGTTTATGATGAAATAATTTTAGCACAAGTCTTTTTTCTCAAAACTCCTTCAACATAAATAATCAAAATTAAAATATTCAAATGTTTATAAATGGAGGGGCATTACATCCTCCCACCCTTGAACTGAACACCATCCTTGATGTTCCAATATGAGCATCTAAACTCTAAAACAAGAATGGATAATCCCTCTTCATGGGTTCTTCCATTTCCCATGTGGTCTCCTCAGGACTAAAGTCCCTCTATTACACTTTAACCCGAGAGATGGTTCAGGTCTGCAACATAGTTTCCTTATTGTCAAGAATGTGTAGTGGTTCCACCTAGAATTGGCCTTCTAGTTCCACCTAGATCACATTCAAATTTACAATATGAGTTGCATCATGCACATATTTCTTTAATAATGAAACATGGAAAACATTGTGTACTTTTATTTTAGTTGGTAGTGCAAGTTGATAGGCCATTGGCCGCACTCTGGAAATCACTTCAAATGGCCCACAATACCATGGTGACAATTTGGAACTCTTTCCCAATTTGAAATAATGGTTTTTGGGTTTAAATTTTAGATAAACATGATCTCCTACATTGAATTTTGTCATTGTTATTGTCAAGTCTGCAAAAATCTTTTGTATTTCCTGTGCACTTTTCAATTTTTTCTTTCTTTCTAAACAATTATTTCCATTTCTTTTAGCATGTTGGGACCCAAAATAAATATGTCAACTGGGTTGTCTCAACTATCAAGTGTTTGTAACTTCCTTCCATACATCGCATCAAAAGGACTCATTTTTAATGATGTTTGATAACCATTATTATATGAAAACTCTACTAGATGAATCTAATCTTCCCACTTTTTGGGGTAGTCCATTACGTACATCCACAACATATCCTCTAAAATTCAGTTATTCCTTTCAATATGACTGTCAGTTTGAGGATGATATGCGGGACTAAAAACAAATTGAGTTTCCAAACCAATGAACAAGGTATTCCATTAATTCTAAGTGCACTTCATATCTCTGTTTGAAATGATAGTTTTAGGTAAACCATGCATTCTAAAAAATTCGTTCATGAAAATATCTACAATGTTTATGGCCTTGTAATTTGATTTTACTGGAATAAAGTGTGCAACTTTTGGAAGTTTGTATAATACTACCATTATGGAGTCATATTTCTTCTTAGTTGTAGGTAGTCCTATAACAAAGTCCATACTAATCACTTACAATTTCCACTCAGGATTGGGTATGGTTTGCAATAATCTGGCTCAGTGACGATGCTCGACCTTAACTTGTTGACACTCAAGATACCTAGCCAAATAGTCAACTACTCAAGATATTCTTTCTTCAAAGTTGTTACAGTGTTTTGGTAACTGAGATGATCTAAATAAGGTTTCTTATGTATTTCAGCTAGTACCAAATTATTTAATTTTGTGTTGTTTCGAACATACTTTTTTTTATACTACACTAATCCTTCTTAATTGCAACTTAATTTTGATTTTTCATCCACTGATTTATTATTTTGACATTTTTCCTATATTTTCTTATAATGTTCATTATTTTTTTCTTCTAATTTGATTCTCTGTTTTAAATGAGTTTGCATATCATTGTTCAAGATTTCATTTATTTTTCTGCTAAGTGCATCAACTATTTTTCTCTCTTTCCCTTTAATATGTTCTATTTAAAAGTCATACTCACTTAGGAACGCCAAGCGTATAACTTATCTTGCATTCAAGTTATTCTGGTTGAAAAAAGGTTTAAGGATAATATTATCTATTTTCACCAAAAACCTCCTTCCTAATAAGTAATGTCGCCACATTTTGAAAGCATGCAAAATAACAATAAATTACAAATCATGAAGTGCATAGATTTCTTCATGAGGTTTTAGTTTCCATGATTCATAAGAAATTACATAATCATTAGGGAATAAAAATCCCCCTAACCCTTCCTTTGAGGCATCAATACATACCAGAAAATCCTTATTTGGCTATGTTATCTCGAGGATAGGTTTTGTTATTAACAACTATTTTAGATTTTTAAATATCTCTTGATATTTCTCATTCCATTTAAATATGATTCCCTTTCTCTACAAAGAGGTTATTGGATAGGAAAGTTTTGAAAATCCATCTATGCACCTATGATAATAGATTGTTACTCCCATGAAATATCAAACATGACTTATCCTTTGGAACTAGATAATATAGTATTTCTTTGACCTTTTCTGGGTCAACTGAAATCCCTTCCCTTGAAATTACATGTCCCAAATATTTCACTTTATCTCGATAAAATTCACATTTAATGAACTTTGCGTACAATTGATGTTCTCTAAGTGTTTGTAGAACCAATATTAAATGCTCTTCATGATCCACTTCGGTCTTTGAATAAATCAATATGTCATCGATAAACACAATCAAAAAATTGTCTAAGTATTTTATCAACATAGTGTTCATTAAAAACATGAATGTAGCATGTGTGTTTCTTAAACCAAAAGGTATCACTGCAAACTCATAGTTCCCATACCTAGTTTGGAAACAAGTATTATGATTTTTTTATTCTTTAATCCTAACTTGATGGTATCCTCACCGTAATTCTATCTTTGAAAATATTTTATCTGCCCCGACTTGATAAAAAATGTCATCAATGCGAGGTAAATGATATATTTTTTTTATTTTCATCTTATTAACTTGTCTATAATCAATGGATAATTTGAAATTTCCATCTTTATTTTTAACAAACAATATTGGTGCTCCCCACAGAGGCACACTAGGTATGATATATTGTTTATCCATCATCTCTCGTAGCTACATTTTAAGTTTGGTCAACTCTGGAGTACTCATCTGACAAGGGGCATTAGATACCGATGTAGATCCAGGTACTAAATCTATCGTAAAATCTATGTCCCTTCTAGTAGGTAATCCTGGGATTTCTTCCAAAAACACATCATGAAATTATTTCAGTATAGGATCCTTATTTAACAATTCTTCAACTACCTCATCCTTACTTTTAGATATTTTCATAGCATATATCTCACATATTTTCCTTGCATTCATTTTTAATAGTAGAGAAATATTTTTCTTACCAACACACCTCATAGTATTCCTTTAATTATTATACCTTTTCCAGATTCATCTAAATAGTTAAAAGTCTTGTTGCGACATTTTACTGCAGGTGAATGTGTTTTTAGTCAATCCATGCCTATCAGTAAATCATAATATCCTAAGGGTAAGATGTTTAAATATTCTTTAGTATCCATTTCAGCCATAATTATCGTACAATCTTTTACCAACTCAATAATCTTTCATTTATTTCATGTAGATAATTGAACTAGCCAAGGCTTCTTATGTTTGATTTTATCTAGTTTACAACTTTCTACTACTTTAGGTGAAATAGATTACACTTGCACCAGGGTGTATTAAAATGGATACAAGTTTCTCATTAATCATACCTTCTATCTCCACCACAAAGAATTGATGGTCAGCTTGTCGATTTTCGAGGGAAGCATTGATCTTATGAGCACATCTAGCAATGTTGTTTTTTGTTATTTTCTCCTTAATGTTTTGTACTACTTGATTTATGTTTTTATTTAGAGCACAGTATTTGTATAAGTGAGGTTATTTACATCCCCAACACTGAAGAGGTGACCTAGTTGTATTATTTGCCAAATATGCAGGTTTATTATTGTTGTGAACTAATACACTATGTTGACCATTGAATCTATTTCTCCTAAATAGTGCACTATGTGATGGTTGTCGAGGATGTTTAAAATGTTTCTTCCTAGTATCAAATTTGTCCTTTATTTTATACTCCCATGCTTTTTTATTCTCTCTTTAAGCTAAGTGAAACATATCTTAGTATGCCTTATTACTTCATCCATAGTATTTGGGCTAAGGAACTGAATTTTATCCTTGTATGCTTGAGCCAAACAACTCATGAACCACTCAATGTTTTCCTTTGCCTCTCTAAGGTAATTTACATATCTCATCAAGTTTACAAACTTAGTGGCAAATTCCTTAATAGTGATATGTCTTAACTTAAGGTCATGGAACTCCTTAGATTTTTCATCATAGTATCGTTCTATTAAATAATTTTGTTTAAAATACTTCTTGAATATTTTCCTAATATTGTTCATTGTTTTAGTCTCATCCCACCAAATGACAACTTTACCATTCAATTGGTAAACAACCAAGCTAGTCCTCAAATTTCCTAGGTAATTGTAGATTTGAAAATATTTCCCGATATTTACCCATGTTCAGAAGCCAAGTTTTTTCTCCCTGCTCAGACTCACCATAAAAACTAGGTGGTCTAATCTTCTTAAACTCACCAAATAATTCATTGTCACACCACTTTATTTTCTTGGTTTTGGGTACAATGTTATGTAAGGTACTACTTTCGTACTTATCCTCACACTTCCTTGAGTTAACAACTTTGTTTTATCATTGAATGTTTGGTGGTATTTAGGCTTGTGTGACTCTTCATTGAAAAAATCATTTTTATCATTGCTAGAAGTATTTTCTACATTCTTGTTTTATTTCATTTCAGTGATTTTTTTAATAGGATTTCATTCAACTCTTCATGTTCTTTACTAGCCTTGAGTATTTTTTCATTATATCCCTTGATGCTCTGTAATTATTCTTTTATGCTATGCATGGTTTCCAATAGTCCTAAAGAGTTATATTGGTGTTGTTCACTATTTATCTCCACATAGATATGTGTACAACTTGGTGTGGATTTACTAGGTTCTTCAACCATGACGCTTGGTTTTTGTTTCAATCTTTTATCTCTAATAAGATCTATAAGTATTTATCTGTACATACATTTTGTAAGAAAAACTTTTGTTCATTTTGATCCCATAATGCCACAATGTTTAAACCATGTTATGATACCATTTGTAACATCACCTCATTATCAACAATATTTTTTTTGAAATAAATAGTTGATTAGCATATATTGTCATAGTTAATAATTATATAATTACAGTTCCTATTGTAAACTTGTTTTATTTACTTTCCTAAACCTTTGTTTGACATTATGAACAATGTTCATGGTATTACCAATCTAGGTTTGAAGCTTGCTCGCTTCCATTATCATCCTTCAACTCTAGTATCGGATCAATATACAACATTATAGTAGTCTTAGAAAATTTCCAGGTATTGTATCTCTTGCTATTAAGTTTCTTCCAAGAGTTACGATAGTTTTTCTTTGTTTATATATATATATATATATATATATATATATATATAATATTACAAAACCTTTCTAACATAGATAACATTTTATGCTCCTTCAATAACTCTCTAAAATTCCACGGCTATTACGTAAGTGTTGTAAACTTGTATCACCAATTACTTATATCAATTATTAAACCCATGAAGAATATAGTTGTAATTATTTTCCATAAATATCATTACTTGATAGACACGGTTAAACATTTATCTCCATGCCATATTATCATCTCGTATAAAATTTTATATGGGAATAATGGTTATGGTTCAAGGTCCTCCCTTATACGCCTTACCAAAAAACCATACTTCAATTCAAACATTTCAAATCTCGTTTCATTACCATAAATGGAAAACTTGGTCACACGTCATATCATATTTATGAAACAAAATACAAGGTGATCTATCTTAGTAATGAACCGTGGGTTAAATCGCAGTTAAAATCTTGTATTCCACCATGACAGTGATAGAGCTTATGCCACGTATTAGAGCCACTGAAAAGGATTGATGGTCATACCTTCTCTCTTGAATATGGCTCATTTGTCTAGATTGGCTTGATTCATTATTTTGATTGTCAATGGAGGAACAATAGGTTTTTGAATCTAAGACGCCGATATATTAGTCTTGAGCGGTTACCTCTCTCCTGATTCTTTCAGTGTTCGCCATTATCCATGCTATGTAAGTTAGATTTTTCGTGGTTATATATGAAATAACTTTTTTTATAAAATTTATTTTCGATGATGTACCTATGAACTATTTGTCATTGTGTTGATGTCCAGGTTGACTCTTACCCATGCAATTAAATTACATCAAACCCATGTTGGGTATTTCGCCTTCATTCCTCAAGGCAATGGATTAAACAAGCTAAGTTTGTAGGCTCGTTCCCTTATGGCAATTTGATTCATTTCTTGTACATACGTTTACATTTCAGGAGCTTTGATCCTATGATCAAATTCTTTAGAATCCATATCTTTGTAGGATTTAATTTATTTAGGGACCAATACCACTACTGTATTATTTAGATAACCCCATATTTTTTTGTCATTCCCAGTGCATTCGGAAAGAGTTATAACAAGGGAGTATTCCCTGCATCCTAAATAATATTCGGGAATAGGTAAGACTATTCGTTGTTATGAGTTTAGCGATTTGTATATGTTCTGAAGAAGCAAAACAAACATTTTGTCCAAGTTAAATAAATTATTTTCTCATTTCCTTCTTACTTTGGTTAACAAATTTTTTATGGTGTTCTCGTAAGAAATACTTACTTCTGATTCACGAACTCTAGGTTTTCTTTAAAGTTTAAAACCCTAATATATTCTTTGAAAATTATGTCATATACATTTATTTTATTAAAAATTAATATTATTTGACTTTTGGTTACTCTAGCCATCCTTAAAAGAAATGAAATAATTTCCATTATATTTGTATTATCTTTCACTGTATTATTTTCAGAGATTCATGGAATACTCCACTAAATTACTAAATAGAAGTAATGTACTTGAAACCTTTATATTTAATAGTTTTTTCTTTTCCAATTATTTTCTCTATTAATATATATAAGAAAATATTTGTCATGCATATTAATCTACTATTGATTCTGTAACAACTTTTTTTCTTCTTTACAGTACTCCTACACAGAACAGTACTCCTACACAGAAAATAATAGGTATAAAACCTATTTGTTATTATAACAAAACTTGTCGTAAGATGAGACACAAAAATTATCTTTGCCTAGTTATAATCAAAATTGCTACCTTTGTATTCATTCTCTACAGTATCTATATTTCTTACTTTAATAAATAAATTAAATAAAATAATACATAGATTGTTTGTCGCACATCCAAAAATATACCCAAAATAATTTTGATTTTTTATTTGTATTTATTCATTTGTTTTAAATTCCTAATTAAATGTAATTCACAAAATGTATTTACACACATTGGGTCCTTAGTTCTTCATACTACGTGTTTATGTTAATTTTATTAAAAATGGTCACAACTTGTAAATGATCTAAGGGAAATAAAACCTTAAATTTTATTACCATCATTTTGGTAACTCAAGATCGTGAAGAAAAATGTTTTAAAAATAACACGATATTTCAAAATATCCATTGGAAAATTCTTTGTAATTTGTTATAAAGCTAGAATCCCTAGAATGTTATTTAATAATAATAATAATAATAATAATAATAATAATCTATTTTTAAGGTCACGGCCAAGCCAGCACACCAAATTGGTGTATGAGACCCCCTTGTTTGTGGGACAAGGGACCCCCCTCCGCCCAGTGATTTGACTGATAAAGTCTACGAAGGTATACATACCCTACCCCCCTCTGGATTTGAACCTGTGACCTCTTAAGATGAAACACATGTTCTTAACCATTAGGCCCACTCAGGCTGTATTTAATTTATTTTTAAGGTCACGACCAAGCCAACACACCAAATTGGTGTATGAGACCCCTTGTTTGTGGGACAAGGGACCCCCCTCCACCTAGCGATTTGACTGGTAAAGTCTACGAAGGTATACATACCCTACCCCCCTCTGGATTTGAACCTGTGACCTCTTAAGAGGAGACACATGTTCTTAACCATTAGGCCCACTCACGCAGTTTGACACCGTAATGTTGAGCTTTTAATGGGGAAGGTATATGGTTTGATCATCACCTTTCGACTTAACAACTGTCAATAGGATCCACGTCAACCTCTTGGACTACAAGTTATCGAGCTTAGTGAGGGTTTTGTATTTTTTACGACGTGTCCAAACATCCCGAACCTAGAATTCCTCCTTGTGTTTTTCTCTGTAAGAACCCATATCTTTGTGTGGCTTCCCAGCACTGTAAGGATGTCTCTAAATGCTCTCAACTTATCTTTGACTTTTATTTGATACGCAGTGCCTGAAATTTCTTAAACCCCATTTCCCGTGGCTTATTATCTGGAGGTTAGAATTATGTTCTAAAGAATCTCGTTAATGTAGAGAAATTTGTAAAAATTGGGTTTCAAACTTACAACCTTTTTCATCTTTAAAGGTGTAACAACCTCACCGTTATGACAACCAAGCAACTTAACTTATAAGAGGTAATTTTTTTTTTCTTCGAAAAATATTATGAAAATTAACACATCAAATAAATAATCAAAATCAACACATCAATCACACAAATTAATAGAACAATAATAATGCATTAATCATCCAATACGACACATTGTCGATCCCATAAACCATGGCACGGACTTCAGTCTATCCATCATAATCATCAATTAATCAAGACTTAAGGGTAATCAATAACATGACACATAAAGGGCCATAATATTGTCGATCCCATGAACCATGGCACGGACTTCACAGACTTCAGTCTATCCATCATAATCATCAATTAATCAAGGCTCAAGGGTAATCAATAGCATGACACATAAAGGGCCATAATAGATTCCAAGAGCAAGCGACCAAACTCCTCCATCCATCATAATAATTTTGATTTCGTGCTAGAAGACTAATATTTAAGACCCTCAATTAACACATAGAATCCATTGTCCAAAACGTCTAAAATTTATAACTAACTATCATTTAAGACATAAAAATCTCTTTGCAAAAGAACCTAACCAAAGTCCAATTACGCAAGAAACCCAAAATCTAAAACTATCATCTAATGCACAAAAATTTGTGCGCTCAAAGAGTCTAAACTTAACGAGTCCTATATCCCATTATGGAATAGTGCGCGAGCATTCGAATAGAGAATCAACAAAACATATTCTTATTCAAATCAACAAATGTCCCTTTCGATTTACTTCAATATCACTAGGTTTTGTTTTTCCAAAACCGTGTCACTACTAAGTCGTCAATGTGTTTTTCACTAAGCAAGTTTTATTGGGCAAAAATATTATTATTCATTTTTGTGCACCAAAGATAGTATATCCAGGGAAAGTAAAGGTCGGGATCATATAGTTGATCAATCGTAGAAGAAGGATTAAATTTTAATATAAGCATAATATCATGAATTAGTTTCAAGTGTGATGCACCTAACCATAATATTAACAACCAAAAATTAGATAAGGAAGGGAAGAGTTGTTGAATCTAATCATTACTTTCAAGCCAAAACTTTCATCAAGAAAAAGGTAAGATTTTAGAGGTATGGATTTTTCCTTAGATGCAATGTATGTGGTTAATACAGGCCAATATGGTCTATAGGTCCCCTCACCAATTCGAGTCTTGTATCTCTAACTCTCTCATATGCTAGCATTGTTAAAAAGTAAAATAAGTTTCCTCCTCTTCAAAGGTATAATGACGGTTGAAACTTAAGAGTCTTTTAGGTGGAAGAACGAGAACGTTCTTAGCTAGAAGAACTAGAACAAGTAAGAAAAGGTATCCTAGAAGCTACAAGTCTTAAAAAGAAACTGGAGGCGCATTAGGATAGGTCTAGGATTAGATATAGACAACTTTAAGTGTGGAATCACACTTGGATTTTCATAATGCCAAGGAAACCCAACAATTGAGCAATCAATCCTTTCATAATACAACTAGTATAGAATTTACAAGCGCATAATTAGATTAGTCTTTAATAAATTGGCAAATCCTTCCTTACACATAAGTTCCTCTTCCCTAGTAATAGTTTAGAGAAAGAGAATTTCTTAACAAGTATTAATAATAGAGTCAAAATATTCCAATCATTCTCCAAATGGAGAATATTCTTACTCCTGTACATAGGAAATAGAGAGATCATAATCACACTATCCTCAGTCGCTTCTAATTCTTATCTGATCGTAAATCATCACTTATTAATCATAAAGCCATCATTGAGACGTTTGAGGGATGATGTTTCCATATCTTCGATTGGGAATGCAACCGTGATCCAATTAAGAATCAACAGTTACTTAGCATTCAAGAGAGCGATCTCCCAAATCGTAATCACAACCAACCATTTCATTGTTTGAAGGTGGACGTTCGGGGAACGTTGGGCGATGAAGGACCTGTTAGACGGAGCAGGAATGAATAGTGGTAGTATACAGAAGGTTGTCAATTAAGAATCCTAAGTAAGCCACTGTTCAAAGGATGTTATAGGTTACCGGTAATATTCTGTTTTGACTGATAATATTTTCCTTGTTTTAATGTACAGCAGTTCGAAATTATTAGGATAGAACCACCGTTTTTTTTAATATACTAACTGAAGATAAATCATTAAATTCAAAGAGGGAAAACACTGAGAATACGCAGAGACTCCTGTCCATCAACAAAATACCCGAAAATCCGTGAGAGTTGTCTCCTGGCAGATCTCTATCCTTTAAGACGCGGGGAAAATGCTAGCAATACTTAACTCAACAATGTGACGAAAGAAGGAAGCGTAGAATGGAAAACGTTGAGCCCAGCTTGCAAATTCGAGGGTAAGGATCCTGACCAGAATAAAAATCAGAGTAAAGCCTGGGCGCATTCTTAAAGAAGGAAGAGTAGGAACAGTTTGCAGAAAAATGCCCAGCCCCCATGTGCTGGAAAACACGATTTTTGGCTGAGCAAGAACGATTTTGAAAGTAAAACGCCAAGCCTCGATCGTGTGCAGGAAAACTCGATTTTTGGGTTGAGTAAGAACGGTTTTGAAAGTAAAAAGCCAAGCCTCGAGCGTCTGAAGGGAAGCGATTTTTTTGCTTAGTGAGAACGATTTTGAAAGTAAAACACCAAACCTTGAGCGTGTGAAGGGAAACTCGATTTTTTTTGCTGAGTGAGAACGGTTTTGAAACTAAAACGCCAAGCCTCGATCGTGTGCAGGAAAACTCGACTTTTGGGCTGAGTAAGAACGGTTTTGAAAGTAAAACGCCAAGCCTCGAGCGTGTGAAGGGAAACTCGATTTTTTTGCTGAGTGAGAATGGTTTTGAAAGTAAAACGCCAAGCGTCGAGCGTGTGAAGGGAAACTCGATTTTTTTTGCTGACTGAGAACAATTTTGAAATTAAAACGCCAAGCCTCGAGCGTCTGAAGGGAAAATCGATTTTTTTGATGACTGAGAACGGTTTTGAAAGTAAAACGCCAAGCCTCGAGCCTGTGAAGGGAAATTCGATTTTTTGCCGAGTGAGAACGGTTTTGAAAGTAAAACGCCAAGCCTCGAGCGTGTGCAGGGAAACTCGAATGGTTGGGTAATGCCATATCTCTCTACTCAAAGCTAGGCCAACACGAATCTCAAGATGAGTGCGTTCACAAGAAAAAAAACACAAGTATTTCCACGTCAAACTAAAGGTGAGGGTAACGGAAATATCTAACACGCGGAGGTAAAAATTAGCTTTACAAGCTCAGCACACATCTATAAGAAGAGAGCTTCTTCAATGGATTTCTGAGCAAGAAAAAAAAGTAGAGGTGGTGTCTCGCAGAACAAAGAAGAAGATGCGCTGAGAAGGAAGTAAAAGCGCCCATCTCTCACAGTAAATCGCAGTGCAATTGTCTGGAATAAGGATGGGTGGTAGTCCTTCAATCAGCAAGGGCATGAGTGAAGGACAGATCGTTGGGCAAGAAGAAGTAGGAACAAGGCCTTTTGCTCCTCGACACAAAGGTCCGAAACAAAAGAAGCAGACAAATCCCAAAAATTTAGAGCTTGGGTTTCCAAGCAGAAGAAGAAATAGCTTAGGCAATGACCAATCCATCTAAAATTCAGCGCGAAGGTTTTTCCAAGGAGAGAAAAAGGGTTAAACAATAAGCCATGAATAAAACACAAGTCTTGGAGAATTTTCTTATGGAGAACGAATACAAGAGAGAATCACCACAACTACATGATTAAATTTATTCTACCCAAAATTAAATCACCGAAGAAAGTTTCAGAATACATATGCAATAGAATCCAAAACATAATGAAAGCAACATAGTTTAGGATTATCGTAACCGATGCAAAGAATCCGATGTCCATATTCAGCACTTGCGCTCCCTCTTGTCTCGTGCTTGCTAACCATGAAAACCTCACCAGTGCCTCCCAACCAACGCTAGGGGTACTCTTCTTCCCCCATTAGCCCCCCGAGC
>ML790483.1:276968-288167 GCA_009831015.1 Picea engelmannii
GGGTCTGTCACTGTTTGTTTAACGAGTCCAGAGATAGAAAACTCGAAGGTTTTTCAAGATTATAGAGTTTGGAAAAACACTTAAAAGAGAACTCTCTCAGTTCCTTTTTCGTAAAATAGTCTCGACGAGACCGAAAAAAAGATAAATTATCGCTCACCAGACACTTACTTCAAATACTTTATCGAGTGTGAAAATAGCAAGGTCGCTCGACGATCTTTTCATGTTTAGAGAGTCTGAAAAGAGCTTAAAGAGGACTCCAGGGGGGTTCCTTTTTCGTATAACCTTGTTGAGCCTAAAAAAGTGATAAAACTATGCTTGATCACGTTCTCGTGTATTAACGAGCGCAAGAACGGACAAAAATGACGCTCGAGGTTTTATGTAAAAACCATAAAACCAATCAAAAACACGCCATAATGAAGAAAAATATGTCCATACCCTTGTATTTAATTATCAACGTCATCACACCTGCAAGTCATTACACTCATCTTGATATTAGGAATTAGGTTTAATCAATAAATAAGCATAAAAAACCCAAAATGACATAGTAAAAAGTAAATTAAATGAGTAAATAATCATTTTTACCACATCATTTTACATTTCCACTATTGAGCTCCAAAACCCCCCTTTTACCCTCCGAGTTTGGCGTTAGATTGTGGGAGCTACGAGAGACCATTTTGCGAGCCGTCTGCGACATTAAGGTAGGCTCTTCGTCCTTAACATTTTCACGGTTTCATTTTGTCATTTCATTGGTTAAATGTCCATTTTTAAGATGTTTTTCTAGGCCCTATATGCACACTGGCATTCTCGCAGGTAGCCCATACGGGACCTGCGAGAATGATACATTCTCGCAGGTGAGCCTTAATCCACCTTCGAGGTTCTCGCACTGTGCAAATGGGGCACCTGCGAGAACCGCAAAACCCAACAAATTTTCAAATTTTTAACCAAATGAAAAAAATCTTAAGCATGAAAAAGTTATTAATCCTCCTTGTATGTTCTTTGTGCAGATAAATATCCATAAACATGGTTCTTGAGTGGCATGAAAGGGAACATGAAGAGGATAATTCAATGGCTGAGAATCATCCTCTTACCATAGCTGCATTGAGATATTGTGGGCTCTTGAAATACTTTCGCATTTCGGGCATGAGGGCCCAAGTCAGACTACTAGAGTACCTGGTACGTATGTGGGACCCAGACCAGCAGGTTTTTCATGTAGGAGCTCACACATTGTCCTTAGACATTGAGGACATTTACTCTTTGAACGAATTGTCCCGACGGAGGTACTATGTCAGCCTGACCGGTAGTAGAGGTGGTGGGTTAAAGATGAGTGAATACTACAATCAATACTGCGTACCTGAGGCTGAGAGACAGAAGGGAAAAGTGGCTATCTAGGGGGTATGAGACTTGACCCTCCGTACTATCCTTTTCACTATAGCTCGGATGGCTGGGAGTTCTGCTCCACATATGTCATTACAGAGCTACTTCCAGTATGTCATCGAGTGTACTGAGCCTCGTGTATTCAACTGGACAGATGCTGTGCTTCGTAGTATCAAAAAACAATTAACTAAATGCAGATGTGGTAACCTGAAGCAATTCAGGTATGGATATTTGCTGGTGTCCTTCTTCCTTGAGAGGGTCCCCGTATTCAGACTACAGGTTGAGTGGAACATACCGGGTCCTAGGGATCCAAGGATGTTGAGATGGTATCGGCTCATGGCTTGGCACGTAGCAGGACAGATCATCAAGTACAACGATATTTTCTTTGACTGGCTTCAAACCCAAATGTTGATGGTCGATGACTACGCTTATGCCGGGTTGGATTTCCGAGGAGATCCGGATTTAGCACTTCCCGAGGATACTCAATGGGGTGACCTTGGTAAGAAGTACACACATTTTTCTCTTTTTAAATGTTTTTTGAATTTTTAATCATATTCAAATGCTTTTGTTTTATATGTTTATCCAAAAACTAATACAAAATCGTTTGTTGATAACACAGATGTTGGACCGTATAGACCTCCTGGCACTTCTCCTATCTAGAGGCAAGGAGAGGCAACAGCAGCAGCACCACGGTGTGCTAAAGATTATCAGGTGGTGGAATAGAATTTAGAGGGCCTGACAACAGACATTCTAGATATGACTCTGGAAGAGGTTCCACGACGCGATCAACGTCACATTATAGGGGTATCAACAACTATGATTCAACTGCTCCGTAGGGTTGCTAGGGCAGTCGTGTGTTACCATGAACGTCATCCATGACATCACTTTGTAGAAGCTATAAGCTTCAATTTTTTATATTTTGGTCTTCGGACAAACTTTATGTAAAAAAAAAACTCTTTTGATCGATATATATACAGATGGATTCTACTGGATTACTTTATATTGTGCGAATTTTGATGTGTTTAATTTATAAATGGTTCACATGTCTGTCCAATACATAATTAGCCAATGCATCTGTTAATGTAGTTAGACATCTAGGAATATGCTGATATTCAATGTGATCAAAATAACGTTCCAAGAGGCGAATTCGCAAATACACTCATCACAAAGTAGGACTTCGAATAGAGTAGATATTACTTAGCTGTAGTACTATAAGTTGTGAATCAAGTTGCACAACCAAATGAATAATTCCGAGCGAGATAGCATCAACCAATAATTCAATAACGACGCTATACTCTGCCATGTTGTTGGTCGCACGGCCAAGGAATACACCTTGTAAAGATACAAGTTCGTTTGTTGGGGCATAGATTGCCCACGCAGTGGAAGCTAGGTTCCGAGTACTACGGCTAGCACCATCAGCGAAGCCAATATAGGGTAGTGAAGACTCTGACATCTGGAAATCAAACACAACGTCACATAAGGGCAGAGACCAAATAACGATCAAAGAAAACTATAGTAGCACACACAAAATATGATACATTAAAATACAAGTACTTGTGCACAGATGATTTATGCATAGTACTTCTTCAAGTACAACCCATTCCTAGGTTCACTCAAAGGGATACCATCGTAATCAACCAACTCATATGCTCCTTTTTCCAAAACTCGGTGAACAATATAAGGACCTCGCCACATTGGTTCGAATTTTCTAGCACCTAACATATCTCGATCCTGTTCATAGAGAAGAACAAGATCACCTTCGGAGAAAACGCGAGGCTTGACATGCTTGTCATATTGTGCCTTGACAAGTTTTTTCTGGGCTTCTATTACTAGTGTGGCGTCACGTCGAGTTTCGTCTAATCGTATCAGATACAATAGACGTTCTTCTTCAGCAGAAGTATTGGGTAAGAGTTTGACGTCTAGCTTCAGAGAGGGTATCTCGCATTCTATAGGAAGAATGACTTCCACACCATAGACTAATCGAAAAGGCGTAAACCCAGTAACGGATTTGACAGATGTCCGATAAGCCCACAATGCCGAAAACAACATTGTATGCCAACTTGTTTTATGAATTCCTATCATCCGTTGAAGTATATTTATAAGAACTTTGTTGATTACTTCGACCTGGCCATTAGCTTGCAGATAATAGGGCGTTGAGTTATCATGACGAAGACCCAAATTTTCCGTAAGTTGAGACATCATAAAATTCCTAAAGTGACTACCGTGATCAGTAACGATAGCTTGAGGAACACCAAAATGAGCTATGACGTGGTTAAAAAGAAACAAGGTTGCGGTCTTTCCAGTGTTATCGAATGTCGGCATCGCCTCGACCCATTTTGTAAAGTAATCAACAGCTACAATGACGTAACCATGCCCCCCGACTGAGTGAGGGCGACATGTCATGAAATCAATGCCCCATTTCGCAAAAGGACCAACTGAGACCACAGGATGAAGAGGAGCAGGATGTGACTGAATTTTTTGATTGTAGGTCTAGCAGGCATGGCATTTCTAAACGGCAGTAATGCAGTCGTTAAACAAAGAAGGCCAAAAATATCCTGCGCGTAAGATCTTCTGGGCAATAGCATACCAAGACATATGACCACCACATGCCCGGAATGGCAGTCATTCAGAGCTTTCTCGGCTTCGTCAAACATTAGACAACGTCGAAAAACAGAGTCAATGCCTTGACGGTAAAGAGTATTCCCAACGATAATGTATTGACGAGCTTGATAGCATATGCGACGTCGTTCAGTACTAGACAAAGCAGGCCGAAAAGTCTGGGTTTGGAGATATATAATGATATCACCGTACCAAATATCGTCAATGCTAATAAGGAAAAGAGATTCATCGGGTAATGAATCTACTGCTACGTTTTCCGTTGCAGAGTGAGGAAAATCGCATATGAACTTAGCAAAAACTAAGGATTTCTTAGACTTGGCACGATCGAATTCCAAGTCAAACTCTTGGAGTATGACAATCCATTTGGAGTACTTGCCCCCAAGCAATTGACGTGTCAAGATATGTTTCATACGGTTGCAATGAGAAATCACCGTAGTCTTACGCGAGAGGATATAGTGACGAAAGCGTTGGACAGCTTGAACGGCAGCCAACGCCAGTTTTTCAACATGTTGATACTTGATTTCAGTTGGTGTGAGACTTCGAATCAAGTAGTAAACAACATGCTCGTCATGATTATCATCCTCTTGGACAAGAACCATTCCAATAATATACTCCGAAGAAGCAAGATAAAGGAAATAATCGCGACTATAATCGGGAGGAAAGATAAGTGGGGCTTGCGTTAGGGACAACTTCAAGGCTTCAAAAGAATTGTTTGCAACTGTATCCCAAACGAACTCTAAATCTTTCTTTAGTAGCCACGTAAAACCACGAGTTATCTCGATGTAATTAGGGATTAAACGACGAAGAAAGTTTGCTTTCCCCTGCAAAATTTGCAACTGGCGCAGTGTAGAAGGAGGAGGGAGATTAAGGATCACCTCAACCTTAATAGGATCCATCCGGATCCCTTGACGCGAAACTATAAAACCTAGAAGACGGTCAGATTCTACGCAAAAAACGCATTTATGAGGATTTAAATGTATACGATAGAACCGACATCGAACGAAAATAGCCCGGAGGTGGGTAGGGTGATCGACTCTGCGCATAGAATGAGCAGGTAAATCATCCAAATAGGGTTAAACGATATGCTTAATATCATGAAAGGCATAAGACATAACGCGTTGAAAAGTAGTGCCCACATTCTTAAGTCCGAAAGGGAGTTTCCTATAGGCAAAAGTACCCCAAGAAAAAATAAAGGTAGTCTTATGTTGGTCCTCAGGAGCGATGTTAATTTAATTATAGCCGGAGAAACCATCCATGAGGGAAAAGATTTCACTTCCGGCGCAGTCATCGACAATCTAATCGTCGAAGGGGGTAGGAAAATTGTCCTTTGGACAAGCTTTGTTAATATCCCTATAATCAACACATACACGAACACTGCCTCCTTTCTTATCAATTAGAATAGGATTGGAAACCCATTCAGTCAAAGCCACCGGATAAATAAAGCCGGCTTTTAGAAGTTTTTCAACTTCTAGCTTGATAGCTGCCGCTTTATGTCGGTGGACTAGACGAAGGCATTGCCGGACAAGTTTAGCTCCGGGGTATGCCTTTATCTCATGTACAACAATTGCAGGGTCGATACCAGGCATCTCTTCATAACTCCAGGCGAAGATATCATGAAATTCTTTAAACAGGGAGGTATAGGTGACAATCTCGTCGGAAGAACACGAAGCTCCAATATGAACATTTTCGATAATCCCAGGTTTAATGGATATGTCAATGGGAATCATGGGTGATATATTACTTAATTTCCCTTTAGCAAACACATCGTGTGTAGTTTTAGGAATCGTCGAGATGACAACAACGGTCTACGGAGTTGAAATCCATTGGTAGTTCTCAAGAGTTTGTTTCTCCAGAAAAAGTATGGAACGATGATGCCCATCATCCCAAGGGGTGTATTCCATGGCAGACATGATCATCTCGTCAGTGGTAAAAATAACACGAAAAGGATCGGGAGACAACTCATCAAGAGAGGGGGTAGAAGGTGTTGCTGATTGAATGGTCTGATAGGCTGATTCAACCGGACTTAACGACATTACGTCGCCAAAACGAAGATGATCTCCAGGGTCAGGGACAATCCAAGGGTCATGAGACATAGGAAGTTCGTGAGGCGCAGTGGAAATCATGTTGATAGAAGCAACGGACGGGCGTGGAACATCGGGCGGTGGAATGGGGAAAGTACCCATTAACGAAGAGTCCTTTAAAAGAACTACACTAACATTCTCATAACCCGGTGGGGTTTTAGAAATAAACGGCATGTTGCCAGTACGAGTATCAAAATTGAAGAAGGCAAGTTGGTCAATAGTAAAAACCTTTCCTTGATGAGGGAAATGCACTACATGGAAAATTGTTGACACAACAACCCGCATGGAATCGATCCAGCTATGACCAAGCAGAAGATTATAATCAAGGGAAGCATCGAAGACTTCCACTTCAACCTGGACCATCTTACCTTCTAGTGTGATAGGCAACGAAGGAAGAACACCATAAGGCTTAAAACCCGAGCAATTGAAGGCTTTAAGAGTATTTTGTGATTCATTCAAGGGAGGAGAGCCAATGGATTTCCAACAAGCAAAAGACATTACACACGTTGAGGCACCCTCGTCGACAATAGTTCGGCAAATGTTTTTGTCCGAAACAATCACTTGTATCTGGAATGCGAGTTGCAGGGGTAACCGTGGAATGTGATAATCTAAGTCAAAGACTATCAAATTTGTATCTGTTGGGTCAATTCCACCTATAGCTTTCAACAGTTCCTTCCGTTGTGCAGGACAAGACTGAAGGACTTCAAGGGATGACATCGCTGAAGGTGCCTGGGCTAGATCTTCAACAATGCTGTAGTTCTGAGCCGCACGAGCATGAGGATTAAAATCCGATTTCCGAACGACACCCTTAGGGGGGGGTCGGAAAACTGTGTCAAGGCTCGGTCGTTCGAGATGAAGAGGACCGTTGGTAGGTGGAGTTACTAGAGAGGGTTGTACCAAAGCAGGAGGTAAATCGTCAACCTTCTCCTTAGATGGAGAATAATATTTGGCTCTAGTCGTGAGTGCAACGTTGTTCTCCTTAGAATCACCAATACACATCAAAAAATATGATGTAGTAGAAGAGGAAGGTTGGTCATGAATGACCAACTGAGCCTATTGTTGAGACGGGAAGGGTTGGGACAAGACTGCCGGGGTAGATGATTTCGAGGTTCCCTGAAGGAATTTAGTGACCTCAGCACGTCGTGGACAATCCTTCATGTAGTGATCATCACCATAGATAAGGAAAGGGTATCGGGGTTTTCTCTTATCCCGGTCATCAACAGAGGTGGGTTTAGGTTGTTCTTCTTGATTATTATTTTTTCTCTCCTTATTCTTGCCTCTCCCCTTTTTAGATTTATTTTTACTAGCTGGGGTAGATTGAACAGCATTTACCTTAGAAGTTTTGTCGGTGGGAGTGGCAGGAGACAGAGCATTTTGAACATTAGAAGAAGTAGACTTAGGGTTGGTGCTTGAAACAGAATGTGATTGGGCTTGGGCTGTACCAATCACACCGTCAGTTGCATGCGAAGAAACTGGAGTAGTTGAAGTGCTGGAAGCATTTGGACGAGGTAAATCAGGTATTAAATCATAAAGAGTTCCCATTTGTGAATAAACGAGATCAAGATATTGAGCACGACTTATAGCCTGCTCTTCTGTGACGACACCACCCATGGCTATCTCCTTACCTATTTCATTCACAAAAGATTTTGTAAACCATTCCGCTAGCAATTGATCGGGGAGCTCAAGTTTAATGATACGTCGTCTCCTTCGCCACTCATGAATATGATCGGATATATGAGTGCCTTTACTTTGCTTGAAGGAAGTTAAAATCTCAGTCCCTGTATCATAACGGATCGGTAACTGGTAATGCGTAAGGAAAGCAATAGTTAAAGTGTTAAAATCAGAGAAGAAACCTCGTGGTAATTCAATATACCACTTCGCAGCAGAACTGGTAAGAGTTCGTTGAAAAAGACGCAATCGAACAGGGTCATCCATCAACGAGTTGGATGAACACCATAGGTGAAAAGTCATAACATGATTGTTCGGGTCCTCTCCCACTCTACCATCGAATTTGGGAACGTCCGAAGGAAGCTTAGCCGGCATAACATGCCATTGGGGAGAGTGACGAATAGGATCATTCAAAATCCTAAACAAATCGGGCAAATCCAAAGTAGCAAGAAAAGGTAACTGTCTATTCACCTGCGGGTACTGGTGACTTTGGGGTGGAAGCCATGTTGGAAGAATAGTAGGACTGTAAGAAATCTTCCCATAATGGGAAGACCCAGGTTGATTTAGTGGTGGTTGGAAAGGATAATAACTCGGGGGATTGTATCCCTAAGGGGGGACGTGAGTTTGAGCATTCGTACCCCAAATAGGATTGAATATACCTGGATATGGTTGGCCTATAGTAGGGACAGTTTGTTGACCCCCAGTCGTTTGAGGAAGATTTTGTATCATCTGATTCCAATACTGGGCCAAAGAAGGAGGTATATTTTGTCCAAACGGTGGGGTTGGTCCCCCTATCGTAGGTGGAGTTCCAACCAGAATTTGTGTGCCAATCGTAGGTTGTGTAGTAAGTGGATTGTGTCCGGTAAGAGGAAATGGAATCGTACCACCTTGTCCACCAACAGGAATCTGCAAGTTTGGTGCAACGGATGGAATAATGCCACTAGGATTAGGATTGCCAAAACAAAATTGAGGGAGTGTCGGAATAAAACCAGAAATAGGGTGCCCAGGAAAAGAAGGACCACCTGGAGAACCAGCGGAGGTTTGCGGAGGTGTTGGAGCAGAAGCATTCAATAAAGCATTCAACGCATGGTATCTGGGCGGTAGTGTCGGGTTGACATCGGGCGTTCGCTGGGTGCTGATAGAAGCAAGACCAGCTACAGTGACTCCAGTTAGGACACTCGTAGTATTTGCGAGATGGGCCATCTCATCAGGTAGATTAAAGTGATAAGTGGTATTCACCGGTACAGTCTCTATTTCGGAAAACACCGGAGGGTTGATTTCGGAGACCGTAGGCGAACCAGGACCAAAAAGGGCCCTTCGGAAATCACCTGACCAAAAAGGATATTGGCCTTCTACACTGGGAAAAGGCCCAATGGGTGACCCAGAAGTGGTAACAACTAAGTCTCTGGAAGCATTCAGTCGAATAAAGGGTCGTTCACCACGGCGAATTCGAAAATCCTCTCTAGTATTGGTAATTCGAAAAGGTTCGAGAGAGTCAGTTGTTTCCACTTGTGGTGTGGCGACAACTGGGACTTCACTTGTTTCCACTTGTGGTGTGGTGACAACTGGGACTTCACTCTGACGAGGAGAGCCCTCAGGTGTACTGGTAGGCAAAGGTTAAGAACCATCCAGATGCTCTGGAGATAAACCTTGCATTCTACGTGAATGACGTGGAGGAGCTATTGTAAACGAGTGACAAACTTCGCGAAGAAAAATCTAAGGTCAACTTCGAGAAACAAACAACAGGCACTAGTAAATAAAATCTAGGAAGGAACATCAAGCAAACAATACCTTCTAATTTCGATGCTATTAGTTGGTGATGAAATCCAACGTCGCAACAACGAGACGAGAAGGGGCAGGGCTAGGGTGGAAAAGTTACACTGACGACCTTCTTAACAGAATTACACCCTGGTGCACGCTCCCACACATAATCGTGGGTATACCCTCCAAGGAGCCCGAGTGAGTTTGGTCAATGTCAATTCCAGGTACCGTGAATACTTTCCCCTCCATAGTCACCTCGGGTAAGAACTTAGAGAGATAGGCCACTAAGGTCACAACTAACAACAATAAAGCCTAGGGGAACAATCGACAGTCTGATCCACATGTAAGGGAAGGGTATCTAGCCCAAAATCAACTCAAAAGGCTTCCACTCAGCATTGTGGGTATACCTCTGAGTGATCCCTGTAATATGTGCAATCTCTACACTGACACCAACAAAGTAGGGTGAGTAACTCTGCCGATATCAATGCGACCTAATGTTTGACCCTTGTGTGAGAAGGGATTCCCAGCACAAGATGTTACAAATGGACTTTAACACTCCCTGACATAAGATGATATTGTGTGTTTTGTGCTTTTGGAGAGTGTATCTCTCTTCCTACTCCAAAGCGCTAGCCTAGCTAAATGTTGGTGTAAAAGAGCCCTAGAAAAGAGTTACTAGATAAATTTTATGTTTACGCAATGTTATTAAGAGCTGTTGTTTACTCAAAGGTAACGGAAATGAAACGGATGTTGTATGACTCTGACCCAAACCATGCAAGGATGAGAATGAAATATATCACTTTTCGTTCAATGAATCCTATGTATGGGAGAGAGAGAAAGTTTTCCAAATCAACCCTGAACTATAATGCACAATTTCCTTTCAAATGCCAACACAAACAATCATTTATCAAATGAAAATTCTCTATGTGTCTTTTAAAATACTTCAACAATCTCAATAATTGGATTTTCCAAGTTTTCTAAAATGAAAAGAATTTTTTGAAAGAAAAAACCTTTTATTTACTTTTCAAAAAGGATCCTCACTATGCCAATCAGAATACAGAAAATCAACACGCAAAGCATCAAACAATGATCAACCCAATCAACTCTTTCAATGAAAGCAAAAATAAAGAGTGAACCACAATAGTCTTTTGAATTACACAAGAAAATGAGCTTTTAAGCGAATAATCAAAAGAGAAAAACCAAGTACTCAACTTTCAACCAATCATTGGTTCTCAACTAATCAAACACACTCAGAATCTAAAGTCAGCGAGAATGGTTTTGCCAAGAAAAGTCAAGAAACGAAAGTTAAGCCACAAATAACAAGAAAATCCTTGAAACCCTAAGATTGCTCATGCACACAAACAAAGACAAGAAAGATACCAATCAAAGGTCCAAGAAACTCATAAGAGGCAATCAAACTTATCTGGGCAGTTGGAAATACCAAAATTTAAATTCAAAATTTTGAAAAATAGTGTTCGCAGGCAGGCAATGATACACAGTGCGAGAATCACTGATTCTCGCAGGTGACCCTTGAGCAGGGTGCGAGAACGTCGCACTGAAACCTATAAGAAAGGTGCGAACCTTACCAATTCTCGCAGGCTGCAATGAAGTGCAATGCGAGAATGCTTGAACATAATCAAAAATTTGAAAATTAAAGCAAAATTGACAAAGGATTCTGGACTCAGAAGGTCTATCAGGA
>ML790483.1:289627-301846 GCA_009831015.1 Picea engelmannii
GAGTAGAAATCGTCAAGCGGTTGGCCCTGCCAACAATGCCGCACCCACAACCCTACACCATTGGATGGCTCTGCCAAGGAAGAGATCTCTGTGTCAGCCAACAGTGTTGATTTTCATATTGCATCAAGCCCTTAAAAGATGAGGTATTGTGTGATGTTTCTCCTCTCGAATTTTATGATTTTATTTTGGGCCAACCTTATTTATGGAAACGTCATGCTCTATATGAGTTTAGGCCTCGTAGTGTTATTATTACTTTGAACAGGAAATTTGACAGGATGCTCGAGGCAGTCCCACCTAGTGATATATACTTGATCTCTGCTAAGCAATGCAGAAAGGTCATCTCTTAGATGGGGAAGTTTGTCTTCTTCATGATTTTCTCTCAGAATAAGAAAAAGATCACAAACACATCCAGGGTCTCTGCAGCCCACCTCTCCACACAGTAGAAGCAAGTAGATAAAGTCATGGAAGAATACTCAGATATCTTCTCCTCACCTTTCGGGGTACCTCTGCACTTCCAGGTCAAGAACCCCATCGATCTGAACCTTGATGCATCGTTTCCCAATGGGCCGGTCTATCATCGCTCTATGTTAGAGAATGAGGAGATCAAGCAACAGATCTAAGAACTTCTCCACAAGGGGTACATTTTCCCCAGATTATCACCTTGCAGGAGCCCAATCATGATGATACATAAGAAATATGGAACATCGAGAATCTACATTGATTACCGGGATGTGAATAAAATCACAGTCAGAAACTGGTACCCGATTCCTTGAATTAACAACCTCCTTGATCAAATCACGGGGGTCAAATACTTCAGTAAGATTGATCTGAAGCCTGGCTACCACCAAGTCCCAATAGAATAGATATATGTATGGAATACCAGCTTCAAGTCAAAGGAAGGCCTTTTTGAATTGTTGTTCATGCCCTTTGGTTTGAAAAATGATCCAGACACTTTTCTGAAGATGATGGACGATATCCTACAACCATTCACCAATAATTTTGTAGTGGTGTATCTGGATGACATTCTCATTTACAACAAGACTTGGACAAAATACTTGCATCATATTTAGTAGGATTTGCACACCCTACGGTAGCACAAGCTATATGCCAACCTATAAAAAATCTCCTTCAACATGGATAGGGTCCATTACCTGGGCTACATCATTGATCATCATGGTGTGCATGTGGATCCAACCAAGATCCAAGTCATCCGTGACTGGCTAGCCCCAACCACACTCATTGAGCTTCAGATCTTCTTGGGCCTTACCAATTTCTACTACAGGTTCGTGTTGGGATTCTCCCATATTGCGTGGGTCCTCAGCCAAATAACCAGGGTTGGTGGTAAGGATAAATTTGTGTGGGGCCGGTCCCAACAACAAGTGTTCAATGATTTGAAGAAGCACTTATGCTCAACCCCATTACTTTCACTACTAGACCTGCAACATCCCTTTGAGATCGAGACAGATGCTTCAGACTATGCTGTGGGCATCGTTCTCACTCAGCACGACCACCCCATGGCCTATCATAGTGAGACACTAACAGATGTTGTCCTTAAGTACCCTACTTATGACAAAGAAATGTACTCCATTGCGGAAGTCTTCCGCTAGTGGAGACATTACATTCTTGGGAAGGAGATAGTAATCCACACTGATCATAAGCCACTATAGTTGATGCAGACACAAGAAAAATTGCAGAATGACCACCATAAAAAGTTGTCCACGTACTTGGACCAATTTCACCTCAACATCAACTATAAAATAAGAAGCACCAACCACGTCGTTGATTTCCTCAGTAGACCACCAGTCGCGACACTGACCACAGTGCTAGAATCTTGCGGCCATGAGACCTCTCGATGGCCCCAACTCTATGAGACATACCTGGACTTCGCCACCACCTACCAAATGTTGGGTACAAACGCAGTTGTCAATAATTTTCATCTTCAAGATTGGTTTTTGTGTCATCTAGGCCATATATGTTTTCCATCAAGAGAGAGATCAAAGTTGATCTAGGAATCCCACTACATTTGGGTGGCAGGACACTTCAGCGTCGAAAATATAGTGGCAATGCTACAAAAAAATTTCTATTGGTCGAAACTTCGACAGCAGGTGAACAAGTATATCAGGTGTTGCACTAGCTGTGCTATTGCAAAACCAACCACTAAGAAACAGGGCTTGTACAACCCTTTTCCTACTCCTGACAGGCCATGGGAATCCATCTCAATGGAATACATGTCAAGCCTCCCGTCCACCAAGAGGGGAAATGACTGTGTTTTTGTGGTTGTTGATCGCTTTTCTAAGGTGGAGATTTAGGTTCCCTGCAAGAAGAGCATCATGGTAGAGGCCACTGCCAAGCTCTTCTTTGAATGAGTCTGGATAAATTTTGGAATCCCAAAAACCATTGTCTCAGATTGGGACAGTCGATTTCTAAGAACATTCTGGTTGAGCCTCTAGTCACTGCTGGACACTAAGATCACCAAATCCATTTCCTTCCACCCCTAGACAGATGGCTAAACAAAGGTTGTAAATCAAATGATTGTGCATATCCTTCGCATGTATAATTCCAAGCACCCTCACACATGGGATGAGAGCCTTCCCAATGTCCATCATAGCTACAACCAAGCCTTTCATAGCTCAATCAGCCACAACCCCTTTTAGGTGGGGTTGGGATTCCAACCATTGCGTCCCATATATGTTTCACTTCCCCTTGCGGTCACCTCGACCAACTCATCTCCTGCTCCAACTGAGGCTGACAAAGCCACCTGGTTCATTGAGAATATCCAACACATCTTCCAATAGGTTTAGGATATCCTACATAAGTCCAATGACAAGTATAAGTAGTGCCATGATCAACATCGGGTTTCACATAAGTTTTAGGTGGGCGACAAAGTTTGGTGGCACTTGTAGAAAGAATGCCTTACATGACCCCATTGAAAGTTTTTCCCACTCCATTATGGTTCGTACACCATCTCCAAGGCCATGGGGGATAATAATTTTCATCTCAACATTCCTCCTTTCCTTGGCCTGCACTTAGTGTTCAACGTGGATCTCCTTCGCCCTGATTTCCCACCATTATTCGACCCCTCAGAAGTAGCAGAACAATTGACACCAAAAGATCTCAACCCCAACTACATACAACATGCATCCAGTGATCAGATTGTGGACACACAGATCAAGGGAAATCGACAACAAAGGATCCATCTTTATCGAGTCGTCAAAGCAGGGAAGCTCCTACACCAAGGCAAGTGCCTCACCTAAGGAAAAATTCAACAGCAATTTCATCATTTGATGGGAGAACTCAACGCAATGGAAAACATTTCTTCCTAAGGAGAGAGGATTGATCCAGGTGGATATCGGTGACCACCCACCTTTTCCAACTGGCTCAAAACAGTTTTATGGCAGTTTTGGTAATTTACTATTTTTAGCAGTTTTAAACTTACAGGGCCATTTTGAGGGCCTAAATGAAGGTTTTTGGGGATCAAGGTTCTCAATGATATCCTAAGGCTCTAATTAAGCCCCTTAAATGAATATCCTCGAAGATACCTTTCCAACAAGCTATCGTGCGCCTAAAATTTAGATCGTATGCAAAAGTTACGACCCCAAGAAGTTGATGTACTAACTTACCCAAATGGGGCCCACATGAATTTTGGCGCTTCAACTCCTAGGGTTAGGTTTTTTGATGTCTAGAGTTTTTTACATTCCTGTCTACTGTAAAAATTCCTTCAGAGCCTCACTGTAATCATCTTCTTGCGAATGAGCATAGTCATCACATCTCTTCTCAGAGATAAGCCGCCACCATTCCAGCAAGCTTGTTTCCTGCTGCATTTTACAGTTTCATCTTATCTCCTTATTGAATAGAAAACCAGTTTTACTGTATCTCTGTTATTTTGTGTTAAGCACCTATTAATAATCTGTAGTCATTTCGTTCTACTCATAAAATCTGGATCACCGTCCTCATCTCAGTACAGATAGTGGATCAAGGCCTCTGACATTCCCTGAAAGGACCTTGTCAGGCCATCATCACCCATTACAACAATCAGATCCAACCCAAGGACTTGTTCCTCCCCTTGGGGGTTATACTCTGAGGGCACATACACTTCTGTTGGCGTCACAGCTCCTTCCATGACACCACGCTACGAACCTCTGTGTTGTCCTCTAATCGAGATCACCACATGGACACGTTAAATTTTTTAGTAAGTGTTAGGTTAATTCTCAAGGGTTTACTGCAGTGGAAAGCATGGCGATCCACAGTCGCAAGGTTGAACCTGCTCTGATACCATATTTAACACCCCTCGCTCACGACAACAAGCTATGTACTATAGGTCAAATTTTATTTTGAGGATGTATTAGGAAAAATAAAACATCAATAACATGGTTCTCAAGGAATCATTCGTAGAACTCGTCATCTAACATAACATTACAATTTGTGCACGTAGTCGACAGTCTACTACAATCATTTGCTAAACATTCATGGCGCAATAAAAGCTATTAATTCCTCGATAGTTAGTATATTGATGATTCACGCAAGGTTTTCAAACTTGTCACATGACCACATATGTGAAAGTGTAAGGTGCACGAATGTACACACAAGATGCGTAAGGAAATCTAAACGCAACACAAATTAATCATCGCCTACAGTTGAGGTGCGAGAGTATCGTCAATTAATTCACTGCATAAGATCTAAGGTCTAAAAATCAATCCAAACATAATAACTTATCACCCACAAGTAGCCTAAGGCCTCTAAAATCATTCCTTACATCATTGTTTCTCTACGCGCGAGGCGTCTATGGACTATCATTACTTACACTAAATTTATGCGCGCAAGAACTCTAACTTCTAATCCATCTAATCATCAACATGGACTACACAAGAAAATCTAAACCACAAATCAGTAAGCACCATTTTAGGCTAGCGCACAAAAGCATCATTCATTTAACTCGCTGCACATAATCCATCTATTACTATCACTTTGGATACTACAATTTTTTGTGTGCACTTGCCTATATCCATTACTATTGGCACAATGACTTTAATTACTAAGCCAAACATCATTGCACGAGGTAAACAAAGTTAGTGACCACCTAAGGTAATGCATTCTTTTTAAAAGGGTAACATACCATTCTACAGGTGACAAAGGGGATTGCCCCAGACACAAAGCATTGAAGGTGTAATTAAGGTGAATACGACCATAAACCACATGGTACGAGTTTAAAAACTTAATATTAAGGTTAATCATCAAATTTTGTTGGGACTCCAACAAAATATGAATGCCATCCTTTATGAATATAATAGCACTGAAGGTGAATATCATTATTTATAATTAATAACAAAGAAGGTGACTGCCATCACTTGTGATTAAAGGGTGAAT
Source organism: Picea engelmannii (assembly GCA_009831015.1). Taxonomy (NCBI): domain Eukaryota; kingdom Viridiplantae; phylum Streptophyta; class Pinopsida; order Pinales; family Pinaceae; genus Picea; species Picea engelmannii. Next base: position 294,992 of record ML790483.1, read on the forward strand.
AAAATGTGAATGCCAAGTGGATTCCATCATTTAATTAAAAGTGAAATCCATCTCCTTAAAAATATAATTAGCAATGAAAGTGAAATTGCCCCTTTTTAAAAAGGGGAACGCCATCAATATACAACAAAAATTTTTAAGTCTAAAAGAAATGAAGCTGAAAATCGATGTAAAAAATTATTAGATTCATTGTCAACAGTAATCAAAGACAAGAGGATGTCAGATCTTGTTTTTGTACCTCTATTAATAATTCCAACCCAGAGTTAAGATGGTTTCCCAAATAGAAATAAGGCACTGGTTGTCTATCAGTTAAATTAATGCATAGTTATGGCCAGCTAGCAACCCCAGAAAAGAGGATTCGCTTCCATTAAAGATGCAGTGGTAAATCTGCCTGGCCTGCTCAATGATCCAATTTGAGGTCTATTATTTAGGGTTACGGTATCCATTGAATTCCCTTTCATACAATCCATATTCTTGTCTTCTATTAAATGTTACAGTATCTAGGGGAAATCAATGTCAAACTGGGTGAACGACTGTGTATTTACTTTTAAAAGGGGATTTAAAACTCTTATGAAAATTACATCTTGTTAGGCCAATTCGCTATCTAGAATTTTTTGTGTTAGAGCATATGTAATTCGTTGTCTTTTAAAACTAAAATAAATATAAAAATTGCTATCTGTGGAACATAGATAAGATCTACATAGTAAATTCGCTATCTAAGTAATATGTATAATAAAATCCTATCAATAATCTATAAAACAAAATCGTTGTGTGAATAACATGGACAATTAAATCACATGATATAAATTGATACCGTTGTGTAATGATATAAATCGACTTGTACATATATGATATATGAGATCGATGTGCATTCAATATTAAATTCGCTACAACATTAATCGTTGTCAAACAAAGATCTAAAAACGCACTCACACGTAGTCATTTATTAGATAAAAACGTAGTTACCCATAAAAACACAGTCATTAGATAAAAACACTATCACTAGTTAAAAACATGGTCACATAGTCATAAAACACAATCACAGAGTCACAATGCAATTATAAAAAGGAATACAAAATTATAAAGCACATCCATACACATATAAAACAAATTCGCTATTATAAAACACTGTCATAATGTTGTCAAAAAGGCTATCATATTGCAATTATAAAAAGGAATTCACAAATATAAAATGCATTCATTTACATATTGTTGTTTATTTAAAGGAATTGGCAATTTCAAAACGCAATCATTCAAGGTGTAAATTCGTTTCTACCAAAAGTATAAATCCATTCTCATTCCAGGCAAAAGAATGCAGGCGATGACTCTAAGAAGAACAACAAAAGTAGTAGAATATCGCATCAAGAAACAATCAATCACATGATTCAATCATTCACAAATAAGGCGCAAGGATTAAAGATCAATCATAAAGGAAAGCACAAAGTAAGTAAGGGATAGATAGCTGGAAAAAAATTATCCTTCACTCATCATCCCTGAACAAAAAAGAAGGGCATTTGAATCTAAAGGTCTTTAAATACCGAAGTGACAACCATTGATTCAACTCTTGGTTGACTGCTCAGGCACGGACTAATGACTAAAGGGATAAGGGAAAAACACAAATTTCTTCGTGATAATCAATAAAAAAAATATAGAAAAACAAAATATTTACACAATCGAAGTACAGTAATGAAAGCACAGGAAAACTATTAAACTACCATTCAAAAATATGCGCATGCGTACCATAGCCAAATGAGAAACCTCTGAGTCATTTTCTCATGCATGCACCGTTGAGCTCCCTCTTGCCGACTGATGTGACCTCACCGGTACCTTCCATCCAACGCTAGGAGTAATATTCTTCCCCATAAGCCCCTCAAGCCGCAGAGGGTCCACAGAGACAATACCAGGGAATCACTAGCACCCAACTCATCTTGCAAGGTCGAGCTACAACTCGTTACTCGAGATGGGTATCCCAACTCCCATAAAAGAAGTTCAGTGAAGACAAAATTTCAGCAGCGTAATGTTACGCATAAAGATAAGCTCCATACTCATCCTCCTGCATCCATTTTATAGTGTTTTTAAGTGATTTATTTCTCAAATTCCCATTAAATTCATTTTTTATTCATTTAATCAGAAAAAACCTCCCTCGTATACATGTCACACATCCCATAGTTGCAGTAGAAAATTAATTTTATTAATTATTTAATTATTCATATTTCTCTCACTCACCTAAAAACATTCCTAAACACGCTCCTTGGTGTCCCAATATTCCCTTACAAATCTTAAATGACTTACGCCTTCTTAATTCCTAGTTGAGTTCAAAAATAACAAGTTCCCAAGGCAAAATCCCTTACTAAGTTAGACATTTAGGTTTTTCTTTATGTTTTCCATTTTCTTTAGGTTTCCCCCTTTTTTATTAAGTTTCCCCCTTTTTCTTCTTTAATTAAAAATTAAATTAGCAAGTGTAGATGAAACAACCCTTTACCCTTTTTTCTTTTTATCTAAAATTAAATTAGCAAAAAAGATAAAAACAACCATTTATGTTTTTTGTTTAAAATTTTAATCCTCCATTATAATCTTGACTTTAATAAATAAATTTGAATTTCTTACCCCCCTTCTTGTTACATGTTCATTTGTTATTTTTTTTTCATCACATGTTCTAATTAGACCTAGGTTGTAATTTCACTAGGCTGGGCGACATGTTTACTAGGGAAAAGGTTTTTAAATCTTACTTGTCACATCATTCATTTTAAGGGCATTTAGGTTTATTCACTTACCATTTAAAATCACGACGTGCCCTTCAGGATGCACTAGGTGCTCCAAGGGTGCCACTCGCCTCTTTCCATTTTCCTTGCGTGGCGTTCCCTTTAAGATGCACTATGTGCTCCAAGCGTGCCACTCTCTGTTTTCCTTGCGTGACATGCCATTTAGGACACACTACGTGCTCCAAGGGTGCCACTCACCTCTTGAATGACTTGGTAGACATAAAAAATCGTTGGAGTAAATATTCTGCCAGGTGATCTTATGGGAGACTAAGGGCCTCTAAAGAATAATGCTCCTTCCTTATTGTGTGCCCCTTAGAATCATCGTGAGCGACTGTCACAGTATGCCCTCACGACATCGTGGGTCTTCTCGAACTAGGTAATTGTTAACCTACAGTTCGAGCCACGATGGGAGTGCTAGTAGGCTATAGAAAGGATGTTGTCCACACCTTTCCCTCAAGTCTCTGGTTGTCATGCGTGACCCCTCTACCCCACATGTGAGTCTAGTCGACAAGCTATCGTCAACCTACATCCATCAACAAATCATGTTAACAATAATAATCAGTCATGATAACATCTAATCATATTTACATATGTCACATCAACAATATTCAACCCAAGAGTCCACTCCCTGAGTGGTTGCATAGTCCAAGGGGTTTCATCGATGCCTTTGCATCCTTGAGGTCCAAAGTCCTCCACACTCACGAGAACCTAGTCAATAGCACATGTCTATGTCAATACAACAAAATAACATATCATCATATCCATAATGCTTCATAATCATAATCAAACAACCAATAGTATAATAATTTGGGTCACTTGCAAGAAAATGTCCTCAAAGAATAAGTTCGCTCAGTGCGCACAAGAGCGGGATGTTACAGTCACCTAACAGAGTATTTACTCCAAGGGTTTGATGTCTACCAAAATCACTCAAAAGGCGAGTGGCACCCTTGGAACATGTATTGAGTCTTGAATGGCACATTGTGTAAATGAAACATGAATGGAGGCGAGTTGCAACCTTGGAGGACGTAGTGCGTTTTGAAGGGAATGTCACAGTTTTTAAACACTCGTGAGTCAATGAACCTAATTACCTAGAAAACTATGTCTCCTTAGGATTTGGCCAGCCTTAAAATAAATATTGCATGAGTAAAGTTTAAAAAAAAAATTATAGTTAATTTCCCTTAAAAAAAATTCTCGAGCCTAGTGAATTTAAAACCTAGGTCCAAGTAGGACATGTGAACAAAAAACAAACTAAATGGATATTTAACAAAGGGGGGGATAAAGAAAATTCAAACATAAACAATTAAAGTAAAATTTTAATGAAGGATTATATTATTAAAAAGGTGAATTCTTGTTTATGTGTAGAGTTGGTTGCTAATTCTGAACTTAAAGAAAAAGGAGAAACTTAAAGAAGAAGAGGAATGACAAACATAGTAGGGAATCTAGTCTTTGGAACCTGCTAATTGTGAACTCAACTAGGTTTTAAGAAAGGCATTAATTATTTAAGAAATGTAAGGGAATAAAGGGACAACGAGGACCATTTTTAGGAACGTTTTTAGTTGAGTGAGGGAAATTGGAAAATTAATTTAATTAATAAAATGAATTTTTGGCGCAACTAAGAGATTGGGTGACAAGTGTATGGTGGAGAATATTTCCTAATACATTTTTTAATAAAACTAATTTAATGTGCAAATGGAAAGGTCACTAAGAGGAAATCTATAAAATAAATGGAGGGGAGGTAAAAGGATCACGACTGGTAGGCGTAAGGTTATGGTGCCGATATTTTACTTGACTAATTTTTCTTGTGGGAGTTGGGATGCCCAACTCGATAGGGAGTGATAGCTCGGCCTTGTGATGTGAGCTAGGAGCTAGACTTTTCTTTGGCTTGTGTGCATGGCCCTTTTGCGGCTCGGGGGGCTAATGGGGGAAGAAGAGTACCCCTAGCGTTGGTTGGGAGGCACTGGTGAGGTTTTCATGGTTAGCAAGCACGAGACAAGAGGGAGCGCAAGTGCTGAATATGGACATCGGATTCTTTGCATCGGTTACGATAATCCTAAACTATGTTGCTTTCATTATGTTTTGGATTCTATTGCATATGTATTCTGAAACTTTCTTCGGTGATTTAATTTTGGGTAGAATAAATTTAATCATGTAGTTGTGGTGATTCTCTCTTGTATTCGTTCTCCATAAGAAAATTCTCCAAGACTTGTGTTTTATTCATGGCTTATTGTTTAACCCTTTTTCTCTCCTTGGAAAAACCTTCGCGCTGAATTTTAGATGGATTGGTCATTGCCTAAGCTATTTCTTCTTCTGCTTGGAAACCCAAGCTCTAAATTTTTGGGATTTGTCTGCTTCTTTTGTTTCGGACCTTTGTGTCGAGGAGCAAAAGGCCTTGTTCCTACTTCTTCTTGCCCAACGATCTGTCCTTCACTCATGCCCTTGCTGATTGAAGGACTACCACCCATCCTTATTCCAGACAATTGCACTGCGATTTACTGTGAGAGATGGGCGCTTTTACTTCCTTCTCAGCGCATCTTCTTCTTTGTTCTGCGAGACACCACCTCTACTTTTTTTTCTTGCTCAGAAATCCATTGAAGAAGCTCTCTTCTTATAGATGTGTGCTGAGCTTGTAAAGCTAATTTTTACCTCCGCGTGTTAGATATTTCCGTTACCCTCACCTTTAGTTTGACGTGGAAATACTTGTGTTTTTTTTCTTGTGAACGCACTCATCTTGAGATTCGTGTTGGCCTAGCTTTGAGTAGAGAGATATGGCATTACCCAACCATTCGAGTTTCCCTGCACACGCTCGAGGCTTGGCGTTTTACTTTCAAAACCGTTCTCACTCGGCAAAAAATCGAATTTCCCTTCACAGGCTCGAGGCTTGGCGTTTTACTTTCAAAACCGTTCTCAGTCATCAAAAAAATCGATTTTCCCTTCAGACGCTCGAGGCTTGGCGTTTTAATTTCAAAATTGTTCTCAGTCAGCAAAAAAAATCGAGTTTCCCTTCACACGCTCGACGCTTGGCGTTTTACTTTCAAAACCATTCTCACTCAGCAAAAAAATCGAGTTTCCCTTCACACGCTCGAGGCTTGGCGTTTTACTTTCAAAACCGTTCTTACTCAGCCCAAAAGTCGAGTTTTCCTGCACACGATCGAGGCTTGGCGTTTTAGTTTCAAAACCGTTCTCACTCAGCAAAAAAAATCGAGTTTCCCTTCACACGCTCAAGGTTTGGTGTTTTACTTTCAAAATCGTTCTCACTAAGCAAAAAAATCGCTTCCCTTCAGACGCTCGAGGCTTGGCTTTTTACTTTCAAAACCGTTCTTACTCAACCCAAAAATCGAGTTTTCCTGCACACGATCGAGGCTTGGCGTTTTACTTTCAAAATCGTTCTTGCTCAGCCAAAAATCGTGTTTTCCAGCACATGGGGGCTGGGCATTTTTCTGCAAACTGTTCCTACTCTTCCTTCTTTAAGAATGCGCCCAGGCTTTACTCTGATTTTTATTCTGGTCAGGATCCTTACCCTCGAATTTGCAAGCTGGGCTCAACGTTTTCCATTCTACGCTTCCTTCTTTCGTCACATTGTTGAGTTAAGTATTGCTAGCATTTTCCCCGCGTCTTAAAGGATAGAGATCTGCCAGGAGACAACTCTCACGGATTTTCGGGTATTTTGTTGATGGACAGGAGTCTCTGCGTATTCTCAGTGTTTTCCCTCTTTGAATTTAATGATTTATCTTCAGTTAGTATATTAAAAAAAACGGTGGTTCTATCCTAATAATTTCGAACTGCTGTACATTAAAACAAGGAAAATATTATCAGTCAAAACAGAATATTACCGGTAACCTATAACATCCTTTGAACAGTGGCTTACTTAGGATTCTTAATTGACAACCTTCTGTATACTACCACTATTCATTCCTGCTCCGTCTAACAGGTCCTTCATCGCCCAACGTTCCCCGAACGTCCACCTTCAAACAATGAAATGGTTGGTTGTGATTACGATTTGGGAGATCGCTCTCTTGAATGCTAAGTAACTGTTGATTCTTAATTGGATCACGGTTGCATTCCCAATCGAAGATATGGAAACATCATCCCTCAAACG
>ML790484.1:59690-70601 GCA_009831015.1 Picea engelmannii
TTTGCTGGGTTTTTTTCCCCTAGAGGGTTTCCCAGGATAAATGTTGTGTCTCTTGTGAATGTGTATTTCTCAGTGATCTTGTTCTTATGTTGCTCTTATCTATTGAAATGCAAAGAACTATAATAATGGCATAAACATTAACAGAACGTCCTCTTCTTCTTCGGTGCAAGGCACCGATCCATCTCTGTCTCGTCTTTGCCCCATGGTGGGGTCTCAACATCCATCTGATGGGCTCTTCAGCTCCATGGAGGTCCGAACTGATCATCTCCCTATGTGTACCGGTCCAAATGGTACCTATCCGTTGGGTATGGTCTTGCACATCAAAGGATACACCCTCCATGGACTCATCAGTCACAGGGATCATAGAAATGTCAATCACATTTCATCATTAATATTATTAAACACATGCATAAAATCCCTAATATATCAATCAATAGCTCAAAGACGTTACACAAGCCTGCAATACAAGTCTAGGGAAAAAGACAAGGCTTCCTATTGGGCTAGTGTCCACAGAAAAAGGAAAGTTCCTAGAGAGACCTCATCCAAGCCATGTAAGTGGATGATGTGGTCAGGGGATGTCCAAGCATGTGGGTGCAGTAAGGGCCAAGGATGCAACGTGTTACCTGTGGGTGCCTTTGTAGAAGGCAAGCTGTCCCTGTCATGGATGCATTTTTTCCAAGCCCATTCTTGCCTTTATTCTTTTATTTGCTTTTTTTTTTTGTTCAAGAGCTAATCAGGGGACACTGCCTTGGCGTGGTGACCAGAGCTGACAGCGTTACCCAGAAGTACTTTCACAGAAATGAGAAGGTTGGCTCGTGATGAGACACCCTTTCCCTTGGCCATGCAACCAAGAGTCACTGCCTTGGCATGGTAACTAGTTGGTGGCAATGTCATACTGCTAGATACCCATGAACCTAATAGGTTGGCTTGTGATGAGACCCCCTATCCCCTGATTAGGTCTTGTTTTATTATTTTTTTTGGGTCCCTCTTGTTTCGTGTTGAGAAGCTTTTTATTGCTTTCTCGAGGATCCCTGGGCGAAGAATCTCGAGGTTTATTCTTAGGCTTTTATCTTTTACCAGCTTGCTTTTGCCTTCTGGGCCTTTAGCCCCTTCTTCCCACTAGGTAAGGTGCAGTCCTGAAAGTAGGTCAACCAATGCCCGGACAAGGGGAAAATGATAGATGATCGAGAAACGAGATGTAAAAGTGGTAGTATGATGGGAGAGGACATTGGCTTTTCAGAAATCCCCCCCAGTGGAAAACCAAAAACCTACAGACACAGGCTTGCTAGGGCACTCTGTCAATCCCCCCAAGCATGGTCAAGTGGGCAAATGTAAGATCCAAGCATTTGTTAGAGATAAAAGGAATCAGATGCATATATTCAAAGGTTTCAATGATCAAAAGTGACACATACCATGATACCTGGACCAATTACCTCATGGAGCAAGAACCTCTTCTGACACAGGACCAAGCCGATGGTGATGGATGCTGTCGCTGATGTCAAGACAAAAGATGATGGAAGAAGAAAAGGTGGGCCCTCCAGGGCCACGCTCAGGTCAATCCTGCTCTCGGTACTCCATGTCTAGGACCTGTGGGCCTCGAGACATGATCTCCTAGTTATCCCTAAAAAGTGGGGATAACAAGGCCCTAGGAGCTAAAGGTAAATTGAGCTTAAATTGGTTAAGTTAAGTTAAGATAGTGAAGTGATTGCAATGTAGTGCTTGTAAAAGAAAGTGTGCTTGCAATGAAATAATTGTAAAAGAAAGTGTGCTTGCAATGAAATAAAAGTACTTGAAAGATAAAAGACTTGAAAAGTAAAGTACTTGAACTTGAAATAACAAGAAAGTAAAATGCTTGAAAGTAAATTGCAAGATATTACAATGCTTGGAAAAGTAAATTGCAAGATTAAAAGAAGTACTTGAAAGATAAATAATTTGAAAGCAAAGTACTTGAAATGTAAATGACTTGCAATGAAATGAAATGAACAATATAAGCAATGCAAATTTGTTATGCCTCCATGGGCTTAAGCTAACATTAGGTGATTACTTCTAGATATAGATAATTTAAACCATCAATCACAAGAAAGAAACAATTACCATATATTAACCTAGCCTTACAATTTTGGAGGGTTGGTTTAGTCAAATTCTCTTCAAGGTGTATGCAAACAAGTAAAAGAAAAAGACTTGAAAGGAAAACTAATCTAAACAACCACAACAAGTGCACAAGATGGAGGACAAAGCCTTCCGGTTTTGTGCACAAGTGGGTAAAAAAACTGAAATGCTTAAAACTTAAAAGGAAATCCTAGCCACACAACCTTGTTTTAATGACAAGGGGGGCAAACAATGTAAAAGAAAATGATGAAATTTAAATCTAGCTCCTAGCCTTACGTTTTTGGATGGTTGTCTTAGCCAAGCTCTATCAAAAGTGTAGGCAAACTCAAAAAATAAATTGCAGAAATAAATTACAATGATAGAGAAGTGCAAGCCCTTGGCACTCCCTCTTGCTTACAATGTAGAAATGAGAAGAAGAGAAGTGGGTAATTGTTACCCAATCTTGGGAGGATGTTCCTTAGCTTCTTGTGGCTCCAAATGGCCCTTTGATCACCTCTTTAGTCACCAACCTGCAAAAAACCAGCAAGCAAAAACTTGCTGGAAATGCTGCACAAGTGACACAAATGTTAAGAAAATTTATGTTTTTTACACATAAATTTTCTATAGAAAATTACAACAAGTATATTTCATTAAAATGACCTATTTTAAGTGTTAATATGTCCAAAATATGAAAGAAAACTGCAGAAATAAATTACAGAAAAGTTTTAGAGGTGAAAATGGTTGGAAAACACTATTTTCCAGATCTGAAAATCGCTCTCCCAATACTAGAAATGACCTGCAAAAAGTGTGAGCAAACTACAAGATAGAGAGAGGGGTGAGCATATATGTTAGATCTACAAAATACTTTGCAAAATAAACAATATACTCAACTAGATTTACAATACTATTATTACAAACCTACCCAAGCAAAAATCTTTGCTTGGGATCTCTACTCTAAGCAAAAATCTTTGCTTGGGATCTCTACTCTAAGAAAATAAAATGCAACACAAATAAAATACCAAGTCACCTCAAAGAATAGATGCACAAAGAAGAATCTCCACACATCAATGGCCTCCAAAGATTTTCTATTAATCCAAGTAGAAGGTTGTTGCAAATACTTGCAACAAGCTTCTCTCCAAAACAAGTGAGCAAGAATGAGAAAGATAGAAAGATGGGAGAGATGGGAGAAATTTGAGCATAGTAATAGTAGCAAAAGAATTGGTGAGAAATGAGGGGAGGGGTTTCATTTATACTTGAGAAGCAAGAGCTACCCCTCTTGGATCTCCTCCAAGTGTCAATCAACAAACTAGATTGAGAATCTCAAGAGGGGGGGAGCACTTTCTAGGGTTAGGGTTTTGGTATGTGAGTGGGAATGAGTTGGAAAGAAAAGAAAAATCAACAAGGGTGAGGTGGAGGCTCTAGGAGGGTGCATTAGGGGAGAGAGGGCCCCACACCTTTTAATTTTTAATTTTCTGGAGTTTCCTGAAGGAGGGGGGCACAACTTCCCTAGGGGGAACAACTTAAAGTGGTAGTGGCTAGGTGGAAAGGGGGAATGAGGGTTAGAAAAAGTTTAGGAAAGCTTAGTTAGGGGTTTAGGCATCATCTCCCATCTTTTCTCTAACCATTTTGCTAATTTTACAAAAAATTGACATTTTTACTATGTCAATACTAGCAATTAAATTGTTGTTTGAGACTGGGGGGCACAACTTCCCTAGGGGGAACAACTTAAAGTGGTAGTGGCTAGGTGGAAAGGAGGAATGAGGGTTAGAAAAGGTTTAGGAAAACTTAGTTAGGGGTTTAGGCATCATCTCCCATCTTTTCTCTAACCATTTTGCTAATTTTACAAAAAATTGACATTTTGACTATGTCAATACTAGCAATTAAATCACTGTTTTAGACTGACTTAGACTCCTTATGGACAAACAACTAGCAAAACTTGTCCAATTGAGCTGAAACTTGGTCCAAGGGTGTAGGGGGTCTCATTCCATTTCTTTTGAGCACAAATACCCCTATCAAAATCCCAATGACCTAGTTTTTACATTTTTTTATAAAAAATTAATTAAAATTACCATTAACTTGGTAATTTAAAAAAATTAAAAAAACTATCTAGACTTGACGAATTCCACAAAACTCTAGGAGATGTCTAGCATGGTCATTTACAATATTCCTAGACACTAGCTACCAGAGGGCTAGACCATTAGAATGTCTTTCACCACTTTGGAGGAATTATTTGTGAGAGTGAAAAACTCAAGGGAGATTAATAAGGCTGGTTAGGCCAAATTAATAACCAGGGAAAAAAAACACTCAGTGAAAGGGACTCCTTTAATGATGAAGTCCTAAGGCAACTGACCTAACTATGATCCATGCAAATCCATTACATTATAATCCCATGCAGGGGAGTGGAAACTCCATTACAAAAAGAAGTGTTTTGGCCAAAACTGCCTTGTAGAACCAATAAGTCTTTGACTTGGTAGCACCATATCGTGCATATCTCCCTGGTACATGGAGTTGACCCCCTAGTTGAAATAGGTGGTCAACAGGTGTTTAATATGAATCTTTTGCATAGATCTAGTTTTGTAGTGCTTGAACAAAATCACTTAAGTCTTAGAACGATTTTTTATTTCAAGTTCACATTATTTGCTGCTTCAAAAATTCCAAGGGGCTTAATATATAAAACTCAATGGTTTATTATCATAGATCTAAGTGAAGGTGCACTTTGTTCTAAGTTAATGCTCACATTGGATAAGGGTTCCATACTTACTAATGGTGTATATTTCACATGAATTCACATGACTTCTGATCTATATCTCTACGTGCAAAAAAACCAAAGGCATTAACACTTAAAGATGTGCTGTTTAGTTTCTAAAACACTATATTTTAAATCGCAGATTAGAGAGTTATTTAGAATGAGATTGGGTTCTCACTTCTTGAGTGTTTCATTGCTGTTGGGTTTTATTTCATTTCACAAATCAAATTGATTCTTAAAAGGTCACAACGACCTGTCCTAAAAGTGCCATAAATCACCTTAACTTAAAACTATGCTCGCTGGAATAATTTCAGGTTAAATGGAATTCTGAATTGTGCACTAAAAATCAATGCCTAAATTCTTGATTGTTATATGGGTGGTGTTTCAATGCATTAAGGTTTTTAACAGCTGATTTTGACACTAAATTTTTGTGACATTTCACTTGTATTAAACTCTAATACACCAAACTTATCAGATCGATACAAGCTAACCTTCAGCGGATGGCTAATTAAACCTAATGATTTAAGGAGGGTTTACACATTGCTGGTTTATTCATGAATTGCTAAACATTCTATAAGTCACACACACTGCAACACTGTTCATTGATTACACGTGTTTGAGGATTGAGTTTGGCACTATTTCTGGGCGTTCATTTTGTCTATTGTTCACACATTGAAACGCTGGTATAAATCCCTCAGTGACCTACTGGAAATGATAAGCAATTTTGATGAATTTTCTGTGGGTTGAAATCTGTCATAATGTAGTTAATACATCAGAGTTTAATGATTGCAATCCACTCACTGTTCTACAATCAAGGCTCTCGTAATAAATATGTGGTTTAATGGCTTATGATTCTGAAACTAGAAAAGGGGACTGTGGAATGTTTTCAAGCTCACAGTCATTTGAATTTCTCAGAATTTTTGGTTACAACAGCACTCTGCTTTGACAATTATACATAAGCCAACATAGTCCCAAGCAATGATCATTTCAGCATACACACTTGTATTAATGTTTAAACCTGAAATTTGATTTGGATATTTGATGCATGCTTCACATTAAATCTGGAATTTACAATCACCTTGTAGACTCACTTTGAATATTACTTTGTCAGAATGAGAATGCTTTGAGTCTCATGGTTCAGCTGTTCAAGCATATTTTATGGTGTCATTCATGGTGGAGATGCTCACTTTGTGAACAGGGTATGGTGGTGTTTTGAATGATAAAACTGCTATACACAATTTGGCATCCTAAGCAGCAACATACACCTTGAAATCTTCAATCACTTGCAAACCTTTCTGTTCAAGTGTATGATTTGATATCATTGCTGGTTAGTGCTCCAGGAACAGAAGTCACAAACTCATGCTGATTATTAAACATACTTGATACAATACAAGTTTGCACTCAAGAAACTCATGGATAACTTGTGATTTGATGGTGTATGATCTTCAAACTTCAGCATGGCCTTATGATTTGGATTGAAATCTATTTGGGCAAAGGCATTTCAACATCACATTAGTAATATCATGGAAGAAGTGGTTGGACTTTCACATTTCTTTTAGAATGAATCTAACTATTTGCAATTCTCATATCTTTGAAGAGTGAATCGATTTGATTGAGTTAAACACAAGAGAAATCATTTTAAGTTGGTATTTTCTGTTTTCTCTATAACGATTCAAGCTTAGATTGACCTTTAGGGATCCCCCCTTAGGCTAGGATTTCCTTAGTCTGAAGAGTGGGGCAAGGCCACCGACGTGATAGTGGGTGGCTTGCGTGATAGTGTCTCTAGGCTCTTTCGTTAAGGTTAGGACTTTTCCTTCTAGGTGAGAATTTGAGCAGTAACAGTTACAAAATCACTTTCTCATGATAGCTTCAAAAGTGGTGCCCCACATATCTTACCTAGTGGAGTGTCCTACCCATGCCTAGAATAGCTCTTACACATTCTTCCATGAAAGGAATATGTCATAATCGTGTAAGAGGAGTCTGTCATAATTGTTATAAATGTAAGGAATCTTTCATACGAGTGTAAGGGAATCTCCCCCCTCCAACACCCATGCTAGAAGGAATCCCCTCCAACACTCATGCTCCCTCTTTCATTAGTGTGCTATCTTCCTGGGATAACAACTCAGAGCAACCAAAAATGAACACTCCTTCTTTGCAAGGAAGGTGTTCTCCACCAACTTGAACTTCTCTCTTAGAATCTCTAACTTCCCCTTTGCTAGGGTTTCATTAATATCTCAACGACTTGCAAATCAATTGGAACATAGTCAAGAACAATAACTCTCTTTTGTTTGCTAGCTCTCAAGAAATGGTACTGAATATCTATATGCTTGGAGCAATCGTGAAACAATTGGATTCTTACAGAGCATGGTGCAACTCTATTTGTCCCAATATGCAACAGTGATCTCCAACAATTGATTGATCAACTCCGCAATCAACTTCCGAAGACAAATGGCCTCACAACATGTAGATGATGATGCGATATATTCTGTTTTTGCTGAATTAAGTGTAACAACCCACTTCTCCTCCTTGAACAAGGAAATCATACATGATTCCAAGTTGATGCAGTAACTTAATGTACCCTTCCTTGTGCTTGCATCTCTTGACCAATCTTAATCCACAAATACATGTAGCAACAACTCTTCGTCTCCCACATACATCATGCCATAATGAATTGTTCCCTTCAAATATCCTAGCACATGCTTGGCAGCATTCAAATGAATACGTTAGGGTTTAATCATGCACTGGCTCAAAGTATTCACTTCAAAACAAACATTAGGCTTGGTATTCACAAGATACACAAGGAAAACAGTTAATTGCCTAAGAAAGATGGATCGTATTTGGGATGACTTCATTGAGGAGGAAACTCAAAGAGGATATGTGCATGGGAGTTCATCTACAGATAATGAAGAGGAGAATGTGGCACTTGCAGCCAAAGGAAAGAACAAGTCCAAGAAGGGTTCCAAGGGAGGGAACAAGCAGAAGGGTGAAGGAGAGAAGGACATGAGCAAAGTCAAGTGCGTTGCATGTCACAAGTTTGGACACTATGCTGGATAGTGTCCTAATAATAAGAGGAAGCAAGTTGCAGCTTCAACAGAGGTGGAGGAGTTTACCCACAGGTTTGAGAAGGAGTATTCATTGTTGGTGTGTCTTTCCTCTAGAGCATCATCTACCACTATTTGGTACATTGATAGTGGTGCCTCCTGCCACATGACAGGTGTTCGTGAGTATTTCACAGATCTTACAAAGATTGGAGATCTTGAGGTTGTGCTTGGATATGACTCAATGGTCAAGGTAGTTGGTAGTGGGACAATATCATTTCAGAGGGAGTGTCTACCTCCCATGTTGTTGAGAGATGTCCTATATGTTTCGAGCTTGAAGAAGAACTTGGTGTCATTTTCCACTATTGAGGATATGGGATATGAGGTATTTTCCTGTGATGGGCATGTGCTCTTGTATCTTAAGAGATACAGTGTCACTTCAACCAAAGTGATTGGGATCCGACATGAGAAACTATACAAGCTCATGTTTCAACCTGCTAGAGCATTGATGCATAGTTCTAGTAGAAGTGACCTTTGTGAGATATGGCATAGGAGGATGGCCCATTTACACCATGGGGCTCTGAGGATATTGAAAGAGATTGTGATTGGAGTGCCAAAGTTCAGTACAGAGCACCAGGAGGTGTGCAAGGGGTGTGCTCTTGGGAAGTACACCAAGACTGATTTTCCAAGCAGTGACATTAGAGTAGTAGATATTCTTGATCTGATGCATTTTGATTTATGTGGTCCTATGTCTTCTGCTTCTTTGAGTGGATTTTTGTATTATGTCACTTTCATTGATGACTTCTCTTGGAAGTCTTGGATTTTCTTCATGAAGACCAAATAATAGGTCTTCCAATGGTTCCAAGGGTTCATAGCTCTTGTAGAGAACCAAACTAGGAAGAAAATCAAAGTGTTGAGATCTAACAATGGGGATGAGTATACCTCTAATGAGTTCAATGACTTTTGTGCTCGGGAAGGAATTAAGAGAGAATTGACAATTCCTTACAACCCACAACATAATGGGGTTGTTGAGAGGAAGAACATGACCACTGTTGGGGTTGCGAGAGCCATGTTACATGATCAGGGGCTACCACTCTTTCTTTGGGTTGAGGATTGCAACACTGTAGTTTATTTGCAGAACATGAGTCCACACAGAGTCTTGGGGAATAAGAACTCCTAAAGAGGCTTTATCTAGGAAGAAGCCCGAGGTTGGGCACTTTAGGATTTTTGGGTGCCTTACCTATTCACATGTCCCTTCTGAGAAGGGGACAAAGCTAGAACCCATGACAGAGAAGGGCATCTTTATTGGGTATAGTGAGACCTCAAAGGATTTTCATATACATCCCCTCTTTGAGGAAGACAATTGTGCGACGAGATGTAAGATTTGAGGAGGATAAAACCTTTTAGAGGTCACGAGATATGGAGCAGGGGGAGCAGTCAGCTCCTCAGACTCAGGTGAGTCCTTCACAGAGCATAGTGACACATAGTTCATGACCACCTGCTTCAGGGACGACTGGTCCACAGGTGACAGGGTCACAAATTACTGCTCCTCTGGTTACCGGTTCAGAGGGTACTGTTTCTCAATCCACTAGTTCTCAAACAACCACGAGATCATCATCTTCTATTAAACATTCTTCAGGTGGTGGGATTGAGGAGTAGTCCCCTCCATAGGGTGCTACTTCAGAGAAGAGGAAGTCCAAGTGGCTTCAAGACACTTTAAAGGAAGCTCAGGGATTTGTGGGGAATCCCAAGCAAGTTGTGAGGGAGAGTAAACCTCGAGAGAGGTTTTGCAACTATCTTGCGATGGTGAGCAACATCAGAGAGTCTGAGCCTTCCACCTTTGAGGAGGCAGCAAGTCATCAGGTCTGGAAGGACGCCATGGTGGAAGAGTACAATTCCATCATGAAGAATGATGTTTGGGAGGTGGTTCTTAGACTTGAGGGGAATTCAATAGTGATTTCCAGGTGGCTCTAAAAAATCAGGTATGTTGATGGCAACATTAATAAGTTCAAATCTCAGTTTGTAGCTCGAGGGTTCTCATAGGCAGAGGGAGTTGACTATGATGAGACCTTCGCTCTGATTGCTATATATACCTAGATCATGGAAGTGATCTCCATTATAGCAGAGATGGGTTGGAAGATCCATCAGATGGATGTGAAGACCACATTTCTGAATGGTCTCATAGAGGAGGAGGTGTAGATTGAGAAACCACAAGGATTTGAGGTGCATGGGAGAGATTCGCATGTGTGTAGATTGAAGAAGGCATTGTATGGGATGAAGCAAGCTCCTAGAGCTTGGTACTCGAGGATATATACATACTTGTTGCAGGTGGGTTTCAAGAAGAGTGAGGAGGATCCCAACCTTTATTTCATTGTGGTTAGGGATGATCCTCTCATTCTTGTGCTATATGTGGATGATCTTTTCATTAGGCTGAGAGACTCATTACTGGTTGCAAGGAGAGCCTTGCTTTAGAATTCGAGATGAAAGACATTGGACTGATGCACTACTTCTTGGGATTGTAGGTTTGGCAGGAGCCAGGACACATCTTTCTGGGACATGGTAGATATGTTGTTGACATTTTGAGGAGATTCCAGATGGAGGATTGTATGCCCATGTCCACACCCATGATAATCCACTGGAAGAAATTTCATTCTTTTGAGTTAGAGTTGGTTGATCCTATGTTGTATCGCGAGTTGATTGGTTCGTTGATGTATCTGGTCAACACCAGACCAAATCTTTGTTTTGTTGTCAACTCTCTTAGTCAGATTATGGTGGAACCTTGAAGAGTGCATTGGGTGGCAACAAAACACGTGCTCAGGTTGTTGGACAACTGAGAGGGGGGGTGAATCAGTTGTTACCGTGCTTAAACAATTATGCTTCTTTTAAACTCTTTGCTGATGTTGTTCCTGAGTCTGTACTAAGGCTTAAAGTACAGTGTCAAGGCATCCAAAAATATGATAATAGTTGATAGAGGATTTCGCTAACCTTGGTGTGGGAAGCTAATGAAGATTTCTGCGTTCACGTTGTCTGGCTTCCAAC